>NBZA01000187.1:29723-52982 GCA_003054995.1 Aleochara bilineata
ACATGATGGGCGCCGCGCTCGAACGCGAGTTTCTCTCAAACAATTAGGTTACGTTGCGAAGCATGTTATGTTTTTGTTACATCATGTTATTTCCAGTCCAGTATTTGAAGTTGAATTGAATTGTTTGAAGTTGATGTTAAGGCAGCAAGCAAGCCTTCATGTCGATGTTTCCATGTACAACATTTCGCATCTTTTTATAACAAACAATTTGTAGATATATTTAATAATGTATGTCCATAGCGTTTCATTGCTTTCAATCATTTAACCTTAATGTTATTTACGATTTAAAATTTAAATCATTTGATTGTGAATATAATACAAGGCATTGATAGACGACAGTATTATTTTTCTAAAGTATAAGATGGGGGTCATAGTAATGTTCATTTGACTGATAAATAATTGCAAGCAATGAATTCTTATACCAAATCTTTCATAGTACTGAATTAATTTATAGGCTGTTACCTAATGATGAATGAAATGAACAAAATGATTAAACAAATGATAGAATGTTCATCGAGTGTATCCAATCCCTTCACATTCGATTATGTTATACTCATCATGATTTTCAATCTTAAACTTCGCCTGAAATGTTTACAAAAATATTAATTTAAGTGCAGTTTTCCAGGAAATGTTTTATACTTACTTTGGTTAGGATTTCAGCGACGTGTATCGCAGTTTTTGTGTGTAATGTAATCTCTCCCACTCTTACTCGTGATTTTCCCTTAGCCAGCGCCATATAAATAATAACCTGGTCTTGAGTGTAGTTATCTAAGCAGACTTTTTGTTTTAGTTGTTTTACAAGTTCTTCTGCAGCGCGTTTTCCGGTTTCTTCACTGGTTTCATCACGTCGTAACAAAGCAGATGCTCCAATTGTACATCCATTGGAACTTTGAGCAACTAATCTAAAGGTACATTATCTTTAAAAGCTTAACCCTGTAAGGAAATAATCACTTTGAACTCACGTTATCCCCGCGGCTTTCCCGACATGTACAACCTCATCCAACTCTCGGTAACACTCAATATCCATCTTCACATACAGCTGTCTCAGGACACCTCTTGCTCCATCTCCCATTTGAAAAGCGCACCTTTTGCTCATTCGACCGCCCACAAAACTCCAGCCGTAAATACTCGTCACCTCTCCCATCTCTTCCAATATAAGGGGTTTCAATTCCTTGATAGGTTCTATAAACAATCGCACTTCCCCACCGCCTTGAGGAAAATACCCGCGCTTAAGCAGTTCAAAAGAAAATGTGGCGCCCATTAACTCCAGATTGGGGCGCACTACTTCAACCAGAAAGTCAAATTGCGGAGCCATCTCGCAGTTGGTGCCTCCTTGTAAATTAAGCTCCGTGTAACCACTGCCAAAGAGAACACAGGGCAGAGCGGCTTGCAAAAGCAACGCAATACTAGCGGCTGTCGTCGCTTTAGACTCAAAACATCCATCTCCAATTGGACCAGGAGTGAATGTAACTTCTGTTGATGATTTAGTGGCTCCCTCCAGGGTGCCTTTGGTTATATCTTTTATTAGTTGTATTCCCTTAAGATGTTGTTCCTTTAAGCCCGGTGGAGATCGACCATTGCGGATTTTAGTTATTTTTATAGGAATGCCAAGGAGAGCACTGAATGTGAATGCATTCCGAAGAATTTGACCACCCTACGGAAAAGTATTTGAAAGTTAAGAATGAAGCGTCACGTATTGTGCACTGATATACCCCTTCTAAAACGGAACCATCAATTTCCACCAATTTATTCATTATACTCGTTAGATGAAGAACTTACTGTTAGTTTTTTTACATCCAAATATATTTATTTGTTGACATGATTTTGAGGTTGGGACTTGATTAACTAAAATATTGACATAAGTACTATACACACATATATTGAACTGTTTAATTATTGTTTGTTTATAAGTATATTATATTGTTTACATATTACAACTAAATATGTAAGTACATGTTATTAGAAAAACTAGAATTTAAATCAAAAGCGTGCACTTGTGACCGGTGCAGCGAATGTTTGTTGGTCGTATCTGTAACATATTTGCCTGATTAATACTGAACAGTTATTTCTTTATATATTATTTATATATTTACCAGCTTAATAATTACTAAGATGTCATTCTGACTCTTATATCACAATCATTGACGAAGTTTAGCTGAGTTTGTAGTATTAGCAATTAATATATGTATGTAATTGATTATCCATTTTATCATATCTTTAGTAAGTATGTATTTTTATTTCAATTATCAGTATAACTCTGTACACATCCAGAAAGTGCACCAGCTGTAGTTTGTAAGGAAGTTTAACACAAAGTATTAATTTCTATTTGAGCCTTTTACTGTTTAATTCAACTAAAGGGATACCATGTAGATGGCACTGTTTATGCTTCCCTTAACATTTTTGTTGAACGAAGCAACAGAATCAACGCCGAAACACCAAAAAAGCATACTTACCTGGCGTAGGGGTTACCGTGATCAACAAGGCGGTTCCCCCAGGGTGAGGCCCTACCATTGCACTACGGATGGGCTGACCCCTGCGATTATCCCTAATGTGGATAACTCGGGCGCGTAATTTTTGGTAGTCGGGACTGCGTTCGCGCTATCCCGGTCTAAAGATACATAATATAAACTTTGCATGCTTCACATTTTTAAAGCGTTTTACTCGTGTCGCTGGTCTCTCAAGTCTGTAAATAGTTAATAATTTTGGTCGATTACCATCGTAACGACGCCGTAGTGTAAATTATTATATAAGAGAATTCGCCAATAATAATTATGTATACTACAATTAATTCATTTATTATAAGTATGTCTATGAATGGAGAACAATATAACAAAAATAATCCTTAAAAGAAACGATTTGTTTGCTCTGCCAATAGTGTGGTCATAACACTGACGTACAAAAGTATTTTGGTCTGGAACTTACTCACAATTAGTATTAGAAATAACCATTAAATAAAAATAAAATATATCATTAAATATAATCAACTCACATTGCAATTCACTTGCAACCATTTACAATCGTTTGTCATCTTCATCTCATCATCAATTAAACTTCAGCCACACACACATAACTAATGCACATGCGTAACAATTAGTTTAAATCTTACAATTGGTTTAGCTTATCAGTGATAGCCGATCTTCATTTTCTTCGCCTGCTTCTGCTTAATGCCCTCGTCCATGTCAGACGTGTCCGATTCGGACTCATTGCACTCGGCCTGAATGTCCACCTCAATGCCGAAGTTGCCCGTGGTCTTCGCCTTCTCCAGCTTGCGAATCTGCGTTTCGAGCAAGTTGTTCTGCCTCCTGAGATCTTCAATGTCCTGCTGGTGGTCGGAGTTGCGCGTCTTCATGTGCTGGATGTACTCGGCGGCCTTCTTCAGGATTTGTGCTCTACTCGCCTACAAAAAGCCAATTAGAGACGCTGGCAGAGAACAACCTGAATAACACTAACACTAACCTTCTCTCCATTCAAGGCAGGAACGGAGTCTCGTAGACTGCTGAAACTGTCCTTTATGTGGTCCCGCCGTTTGCGTTCCAGTGCATTGTGGTGTGCGCGCTTTTCCGCCTACAAATAGTTCAATTAAACAAATTGTTAAACAATACTCTGCATGAATAGTAATCTAATAACTAACTACCTGTGAATAGTACGGGTTTCCTCCGCCTTGCCTGAGTTGCCTTGAGTCTGAATCGTCGCCTTCCTATTATAGGTTATTAACAGATAGATTTACTTAGCAATAACAATACAACCGCGAGTGCCTGTAACTCGGAACTTACATCACTATCCACATCGATGTCCCGATCATCATCGCTCATCGTTTGTAGCACGCCCGTTTTGCTGCGTTTCACTCGACAGTTTCCACAAAGAAAACAGGCACTTGTATGCCTATGCCACGGACCTGTGTTGTGTTGTGTTGAGCAGTGCAAGGCAAGCGTAGGTTACACTTGCAAGCAATTCTGTTGGAAAGACAGATGATAGTGATATCAGCAACCAAAACACTGCACAGACACAGGCACGGAAACATCCAGAAGAGAAGCCACCATGCCCACTACTTATCGAGTTTGCGTGCGTATTGCGCGTTTGTGTGCAGCTGTGGCGTCAGCCGATCGACGTGCGTGTGGAGTGTGCTTGGTTGCAGGTTAGTTCATGTGATTCCTGCAAATTTTGACTTGGCGCGGCGCGGCAGGCAAAGCGACATCAGATATTCTATTTTCTTTGTTCATTGCGCAGCCAGGAGTGATATCTTACAATATCATAATGCAACTAATAAACTTTGCAACAATATAGGCAGACCTACATACACTTACAGATTCAATACACGTTTAACAAGTTTAAAATTTATTTCCGTAAATAACGATCTCGATTTGCGCACGTGTTTCTCTGCAGCGCACGTGCTCCACGTGACTAAACACGAGTACCTATATATACATATATAGTTATAACTCACAAACAAGTCTTAATCAATTAGAAATAGTCAACTGAAACAAATTATTTCCTTTCTTAAGTAAAAACCCTTGCAGGTTAATAGCTTCCAGTAAATTCGTGTACTGCATTCCCGAAATACCTAAGTTCCCCGCATATTCTTTCAGTTCTTTGGAGGAGAAGGTATTCTTTTGATTGATGTCTGATTTTTGTTGTAAAACTTTCAAGAAGCGCTTCACCTGTAAGAATATGTATGAGTAGTATTTGAAGTAATTTAAAATAGCATGTAATGTTACTTGTTTTGCGTTTGAAATTCCAGCGCCATTTTGTGTTCGAGTAATGTCCAATTCACCGTCATTAGCGATGAGTATTCCGTCAATGCAGTGTTTCATTATTTCCACGACATCCATGGCGTCTTCTTCAGTGGCGACTTCACGTAATTCAACTTTGGCACGGGCTTCTGTGAGGCGTTGTAACGATTCATATTGCCTGGCAGTCACAGGGGTGGCATCGCCATGATGGTACTGCCGCCGCATTTCCAAATACTGCTGATCAATGACGCGAATTGCTTCTGGACAAAGTTTCGGATGAACGTACTTCTTCGCATATGCGATGTACTTCTTGAATAATTCCGAAGGTAGGCAATGAATTTGCTCTCCTTTATGGAGTAACAACCTATGTCTGATCATAGAAAGAATGTTAGTACCTTTATCAATCTTACTTTTTGCCGATAGTTACTTCAAATTGGCGTTTTCTGAAGGCATATTCACATCTGAACCATTTCTGGTTAATTTCATGCTCCCAGAGCGAACATCCAGTACATGTTCACTCAGTAACGCATCTGTCTCTTCGTTGGCTGTGTCCATCATGATGAAGACCAGATCAAAGCGGGATAACAGCGGGGAAGACATCTTTAAGTTCTCACTCACCGTCTTCGCTCGATTATAATGCCCACAAATGGGATTCGCAGCTGCTAGGACCGTGGCACGGGATGGTATACTGCAGGTCACTCCAGCCTTTGCTATGCTTATCACTTGTTGTTCCATTACTTCCAGAAGACACTGAAAAGTTGTTTAAAATGACTAATTAGCAGGTTTCTTTTAAGTACCTGCTGACCTACCGCATGTTGTCGAGTCATCTTGTCAAATTCGTCAATACAACAGCATCCTTGATCAGCTAAGACCAACGCGCCTGCTTCCAATCTGTATTCCCCTGAAGACTCCTTCGCCATGGTGACTGTCAAGCCGGCATTTGTGCTTGTATTTCCACAAACGTAGATGCCTCTTGGGGAGACATTACAACAAGCTTGGAGCATTTGACTCTTGCCTAAACCTGGATCCCCGACGAGGAGGACGTGAGAATCAGAACGTGCGTTCGCATCGGTTTTCGTTCCACCGAAAAGGGCCAACAAGAGACCTGCTTTGACAATCTCATGCCCGTAGATGTTCGGGCACAGGGACTGTACCAGGAACCGAAAGAGCTGCTCTTCGGCGTGAACCTCCTGGATCATGTGGTAGTCCTTTGTGGTGAGTGATATCAAAGTATCATTCCGCGAACGATCATTCTGGACATTGTTCACTTGCAGGAACAACTGATGCACTGCTGCCTGGCCGTTAACCGATGATTTCTGTTTATTATTAGTTGCTGGTCTCACACTTAAAATGCCTGTTAAGATGACGTTATCCCCCGGAGTGCACAACCCTACCAAATCATTCTGAACCTCGCATTCAATGTCTTTGGGCATTCGGCCATTTCCGTCTGAATCTTCGTTGATCGATTCTAATACTTTAATACATTGACTTTTCACTGTCAGTGTGTTTGGCGAATCAACGAGCATCTTGAAGTTCGTCTTGGCTTTACATCCAGTGGAGGTGCACTTCTCAGGAAGAATGTTCAATCCATCTGATTGCTGGATCATTTGGGTTCCGTGGCAGTAACTGCATTTGTATTCAATGCAAGTGCACTTCAGGCTGATGGCAGTTGTTTTTATCACTGTACCCTTAATACTCACAAGCTTCCCGTACACGTTTACCTTCAGATGTTTTATGGGATGAATTGGTTCGTGATTGACTATTCGGCAGTGGATCACTTTACATGTAAGTTCGCTTTCTATTTCTTTACTTAGTTCTGTGTGTATGATTTGGTGGGCTGCCAATGCTAAGGTGTTTGTGGTACGTTTAGGTTCATTTATCAGCTGATCTCGAAAATTTGGCCACTCTTCTAATATCAATGCATCTTTAAAAAGAACTTTTTCATCGATAGTGAAGCTTTGATTTTGGTAGATTTCTTTAAAATTAAACTGTTCCTCGTTTGTTTGGATGTATTTTTCGAAAATTTTAATATTTCTTAGTACATCTTCTAGTTTAGAAACATCTAAAAGTGTGTAAAGTTTATTAAGTGGGATAGAACGACAAAAGTTTGTATTTACTAACCAATATCATTGAAGTAGTAGTTGAAACCTAAATATCCATGTTGGGCTATTTCGCAACAGAACACCACCTTATTTCGTGTATTTACTTTCGGGGGATATTTCTGATAATTATTGAATTTTCGTTTCTTGTTTGCACTTTCCATTATCACAACAAACAGACTATAAGCGGTATGTATGTGGTGTCAGTTGTATTTTGAAAGTCGAAGGTTATGTTGTCTACAACATCGCACAACTGTCTAAACAACAACGAATTGTTTTAGGAAAATAATTATTAACTAAATGTCTTAGATAAAGTTTATAACTAATGCATTATCTGTATTAAAAGTGTTTTCAAAAAGGTTGTAATGCGGGTTGCATACCACAGTATTCATACGCTACATTTTCAATGTTAAAATCAAGTGAATATGCGGCCTTCCGATAAGATTTTATTGGCGAACCAATGTGGACTTAACATATCGATATGTTTGGGTACTGGAAAGACGAAGAAGAAGAACAAATACCAACCAACACAAAAACAAACAGAGTGAAAAGTAACAAACCGACTGTCAAAACCGTTTTGCTGGCCATCAAATGGGCCTTTCTTTGCCTCCATGCAAGATGGTTAGTCAGTTTCAATTCGGCTTTTTGCTTGGACAGGTTCGTGTCATTTCTTAGCTCATGTGTGGGATGATCATTCGTCATTGTTATAGTCGGGTAAGTTTTCATTTTCAAATTACTACTTAGTTGTTTTCGTTGGCAACTGCGCAAATAATTCCTTGTATTGGCACTTATCGCTTTTCCATCGAGTAAATCTAGAATTTAAACATTGTAACCTAAGTTTAAGTTCAAGTATATGATGACATACTTAATCGTAGGGTTTGTGCAATAATTTCCTCGCGATATTTCAAGTCTTTCGTCACAGGATTGCCTACAAAGTTAGCTTCCTCCAGAATATACCAGTGTTGTATTGCTTCTAGAACATGTCTTAGGTCTTTGATTTTGTTATTGTTAGCATGTAATATTCTGAGGGCGCTCAAAGGTTTCAGCACAGTAATATTCGGAAGGTTATTGTGGGAAACATTCAGTATCTGTAGAGATGCTGAGAGGGCGTTGATGGTTTTAGGATCGAACAGTAAAGCGCAATTTTTTATTGCTTGTTTCTCGACGTGTAGCTCTTCCAGATGGATATTGACTTCTAAGTTAGCGACAATTTCTATTTCATTATGGCCGATATAGAGTTTCTTTAAGCGCGTGAGTGTGTGCAAGTTTTCGATTCTCTTTATCTTGTTATGATCCAGGTACAATGTATGAACATTAACTGCATCTTCTAAACCTTCAATCGTCTGTAGTTCGTTGTTATTCAAATGTATAATGGTCAATAGTTGCGGATTCACAATGCTAGGCTGGAAATCAAATAAATTAAACAAATTATCAATCATAAATATATTTTGGGATACGTACTACTTTCTTGATGAATTTATTCTGATGATAGAGACATGACCGGGGAGCAGATCGCTTATGGAGGGCCATTTTCTTTTTGTACGGGGAATTTTGGGATAAAGTCACATCGAAATTGAGTTTAATCGTGAATGTCACTTAGACAATGCACTCTAGATTCTGATCAGGGTCGTTTATTGCTGGTGTGACTTCCCAAGCTATGCATGAGGGTTGGTTTGCTGACAGTATCGTCTTCGGTGGTCGGGCGAATGGACGCGATGGTATTCGCGGTCTGAGTGCTCCCGAAGCTTTCATTCCCGTCTGGTTGTTTCTCAATATTTTGCCGCAACTGCGAAGACAAATCAGAATCCATTATGGTCAACTAAGAGTGTGTACTTACATTTCTAATCCTTTCTTCTACACTACCACTTGACCCTATCGATGTGGTTTCCAAGTTCGGGAAGTCATACCCGATGGATACGCGTTTTGATTCGCGCTGTTCGGTACTTTCTCGCCTTATAGACGGCTTATGAGCTATCTTTTCCGGCTCTGCAGGATCGCGAACCATCGGCGTAAGTTTCCTCTTGGTCCTGCCTGGTAACAAAGATGAAGGCACTGGTGCCGCCGGCAAGGGCGCGGGTTCCGGCTCTGGTTCAGGTTCAGGCTCCTCCAAGATTACATCGTCCTGGCTGATTAACGACGGCGTCTTGAGACCTGTCAGCAGATGCTTTACTTGCGAGAGTTTAATTAGAGTTTGCGGAAGGAAAGGTTGTTTATCCTTCGTCTTAGAATCCGCCCTGGTTTCATTCTCCTTTTCTTTCTCTTTGTCTTTTCCTTTAGACGCTTTATCGTTGGGTCTCTTGTCATCTTCGTTTTTCTTGTCAAGAGACCTCAGATCTCCTGAATTCACTTGGATGACTTTGTTCGGGTAGAAACTTTGAAACGGGCGATGAATCTCAAAGCAATACTTTGGTCCATGGCATTGCTCCGAGTATGGTACGATTTCTGTGTCTCCAGTTATCTGGCCAGAGGTTTTGCCACACGGACATTGGAGGGCTTTGGCTGTTTCTTGGTAAATGGTCTCCCAACAAGTGCCTTTGTTTTTGTTCTTTGTGGAATTTGATTCCGTGGTGGTGACAGCCGTGTGGTAACTGTTCGTGTTCTTATAGGTCACCTCGTAGAAGTCACGTTCGAATGGGTCAGGAGATATAGCACTGCTTACAACTTGAGTGATCACTTCGTTGATCTCTTTACCAATATTTGAAATTTTTGGCTCAAATTGAGTCTTTTGGCTTCTTTGAACTGATGGTGGGTCAGTTATATTAGGCGTAGCTACTTTTAATTCGGCCAGTGGTACCCTGGTGTCCTGATTTAATGTATTAAAAAGCTTGATTTCATATTCCTGAATGGGTCTTTGATAGTTTCTCTGTGTAGGCGAGTATCTGGGGATGATTTTTGGTCGTTGGTAATTCAATGGTGACCTTGGCGTTGTTACCTTTTGCTTACAGTTACATTTGAGTTTCACACTATGTATTGCGCTTGGTATACAAGAAGATGGTGGATTCTTCTTGCACACTTGCTGTTTGCAGGGCGACTGCGTGTGCATTCTGCGTGTTGGATAATGGCGTCCTGTTGTAAAATCCAACGTGGAATATTTCACTGCATGGATTTTTCTTCTGCACCTTCGTGGACAGTGACACGATGACGTTGAGGACGAGCCACTTGTTTTGTAATCCAAACTCGAATTTGAAGTTGTCGTTGAGTTTAAACACGTTAAGTTTAATGGCGAAATGGGTGATTCAATGAAATCCGCGTCGTTCAAGAGGATATTATATTGCATGGTATCGCTCGCCGCCATACCGTTTGCGGGTATCATGAACAACCCTTTAGACAGGTTTTGAACCCTGTTTGAATTCTGTTTCATTGTGCTTTCTGAACACTTTTGGCCTGATTGAGTCAAGTGTTCACCGACACTTGTACCAGTGGTGCGTACGTCAGTATTTATCGTAGGAACCAACAACCTTTGCAAATACTTGGAAAACTTAATATTATCTTTGTACAGGTGAATGTATCGCTTCAGCAACATATTCTTGGAGTCTTTCAATGTGCATTGACACTCGCCATCTTCGTAATCAATGTTTGCGGATTTGCTCAATCGTATTATCAGTTCCCGTTCATGTGAAGATTTGCGACGAGCTGCTACTTTCGAGAAGATCACTTCGTCCGAGTCATCTGGCACTTTGATCTCCTCATTCGAACTGGAAAAATCCTCTTGTCCCTGTTCTTCGACGACATCTTCTTCTTCAGAGGAACTGCTTGACGGAGATACAGCCAAATAGTCGTCAATGCTTCCAAACGTATTCACATAGTCAAGTTGCGGATTGAAGCACTCGAACGAATTGCATCTGGGCGAGCCGCAATAGCATCTTCCCTTGTGCTCTGATGGTTTTGATTCTAAAGTGTTAGCCATTCATGTCACACATTGCATAACAGCACAATATGAAAAAGAAAGAAGTGAATTGAATTGAATTGGTTGTTTACGAATGATTTTGACATTAATTGAATTCAAAACTTAAAGTAAAATTATTGAGGTTATATTACAGGATACTGTTGCGGGTGAATTGCATGATATGGCTGGCATTGATAGAGGGCGCAGGTGTGGTAAGGTCAGCCGTTTTCTTGCGAGTGTATTGCTTTGCATTCCCATTGGGTTTGAGTGTTGGTGCTGTCGGTTCGATTCGATCGACGGCGGCGGAGGGGTGGCAAGAGTGTGGCGCGCGCGAGGGAGTATTGAACCGTAGTATAGTATTTCCGAGCGGCGGCGGCGAAAAGGAGTGCTGCTGGTAGCACGTAGGAATAGTATTCAAGTTCGCGTGCATCGTCATTTTCCTTCTTACTGGACATCCACGCCACGGTGGTGCTGTTTGTGACTTGATTAGCGGAGTGAGTGTCTCCCCGTCTAGATTGGATGTGCAACAGTTGCTCTGGTGACTGTCCGAGTGATGAATAATAACTGAGCAGCAATTAATTAGTGATGTGCGGTGCGTTCCCGCGGGTGGCATGTGTGTGAATGGCGCGCGCGGTCATGAGGCGCCTGCTGCTGCTGGGGGGCTTATGGGCCCTCCTGCCGATGCTCGCGGCCACCGTCGCCGGCGGAGTCGTCGATGCTGAGGATACTGCACGAAGTCAATTCGAAGCTGCGTTTCAAGGTATGTACATACATACATAGGTTACAAAGACCCAGCAATTCATTTCGAATGTTAGGTTATTTGTCTTGCTTGGCGATTGAAGATTGGCGCCCCCAGCGGATTGATAAAGGCAATGGGATATTTCCTGTCATCAATAATGCATGGATGCAGGGCAAGGATAAAGCATAACGCAATAGAAAGAAGATTTATAAAATCGTTGTTTCATTCTCCCAATGACATAAAATCGAAATCTGTATTTTTTTATTAGATTTTATTGGAAAAAGTAATTCATAAAAACTGCGGCACAGCATTTGCATTGTAATTACCTGCAATTTTATAGAAGCCATGCTCCAGCGGCGCTATTAGGTGATTAAGGGGTTGCCTATGGTCTTGCACATTTATTGTTATTACAGAATTCTATTGAAATGGGAAAAAGGCAGGATCTTTTGATTTGAGTGCGGCCCTTGTTTCCTGATTGAAGCGATGAAGAAATGAAGAAAAATGAGGAGCAAAACAAATGACTGCCGGCAAGATAGCAATGGTTACAGGGTAACCACTGCTATCAATATCGCCCCCCAAATAAGCCAACGCACGTCGGTCATTTATAAAATTACCCAGGATGTGCCCAGGGGGCAATTGCAATAAGGATGAGGATAAGTTTAGGTACTTCTCTTCTCTTTTTCGATGTTTGCTTCTCACTTTGCCGCCATCTATTGTCTCAGATTCATTAATTATTCGTTATTTCTAGAAAAAGTAAATTTCATGTGTGTGAATGAATGGTAGCGAGCTTCCGAGCTCCAGGGGGCAAAAGCGGAGAGATGAGAGTCCATTGAAAGCCCAACTAAAGTAAAGTAAAGTATAAGTAAGTAAGTAAGAGGCAGTCACCCGATGGGTAAACAAGTTGAAGTTCAGACGCTAAGGGCTCGAAGGATTCCTGACGCTTGCGTCGCTTCGCGCGGAATAATTCATAGGACGAGACGCTGCGCGTTTGCATGAAATGAGCGGATGCAGTTTTGATGCTTTGCTGCTTCCTGTTGCACTGGCCAACAATGCACTTCCCTTCAAGTGACGCAACGCATCGCAAGCGCGTTGTTGGTTGCAGATGCAATATTTCTAAGCGAAAAGATAAGGAAATAAAAGAAAAGATGAAAAAGTGTTGCATAATATGAGCAATGCAACGCAACGGTAAGGAAAGGGCGCGTTATCAAAGAGAGAGTGAATGAGTGGCGCTGACAATCTAACCTAACCTATACTTGCATAGCTATAGCTTCGCTCCAGCTAATTCCGAATGCAAATGATAGTCGAAGGCGGTCGTACACGCAACGGGATGGAATGAAAACTGTGGTGACGGCTTTGGCTTCAACTTCAGCGTCAGCTTCGGTTTCATTTCTCTTCGTAGAGGCAAAGAAAGAGAAAAGGAAAAGAGAAAGATACGCGTTATATGGAAATTCCAATATTTCATATTCACACGTTTCATTTCATTTCGTTTCATTTGGGCGGGAAATTGCGTTTTTATGTCAGCCATGTTTTATTAGCTACGAGTACGTCTAACTTCTAATACATATACTGATGACTCACAGTGTGAATAAACATACGAACGAGTACATATGGGGCTAAAGTAGTGGAAAATAATCTTGCATGTTTCAAGCCTCTTAAGAGTTCTTGCGAATGAATGAGTGGAGTTGAGGATTCGATTCCTTTCGATTCGATTCGAATCAATGTTCACTCAGCCAACTGAACTGAACTGAACCGAAGCAGACTGTGTACGGTTTGCATGTGTATTCGGGAATGTACTATACCTACATACGATGGAATGTAAGTGAAATAAGCGACAATAAAGGTGGGCGATTGGGGTTGGAGCTAGGGGTTCAGATGGGGACTCGTAAATGAACCCAAGTCCAGGCCGACCGGTTGGTTTGTTTGGCCTAAGTCGCCTCGGCAACCAGCCAAGCAAGCATTGACCGCTTGCGCTTGCTTGCTCGTTTTATTTTCAATTGAACGTACATAAGCTAAGGTAAGGTCCTCCGGTCGGTAAAGTAGTTATCTTTAATTTGTTTGACGTAAAACAACTCACTCACTCAATGTTTTTTGTTTGTTAAAATAGAATAAAAGAAAGGAGTAGTCAGAAAAATAGAAGGAAAGTAAGTAAGTACATGAGAAATGTCAAAGTTATAAATCATATTTCATATTCGTGTACGAGTATATGTAAGGAAGTAATATATAAGCATAAGGACAAGCTCAAGCTTATGCCCATGCGCATGCATGCTTCTGTGCAGCAAGAAGTACAGAAGATTTGCGAATGAATGATGATCGCCGAACTCGAAGAACTTGGCAAGGAGTACTAAGCTTTAGACTTCTGGACGAGAATGGGGATGGGGATGAGGATGAAGAGGGCAAACAGCGTGCACGTTCACGTTCATTTTGCGTCTCGCTGACAGACGGGAAGTGTATCAGCTGCAAGAGACTGTGCAACGTCAGCCAGTACTTGTACTTGTACTTGATGGTAGGCTTTAAGGACTTCCGTAAACACGTCCTGTTGTCGCTTGCGTTTGAAGGGCGAGAAGAGCATTTCACAGATGAATTGACAGCTGATCGCGTAATTCACGCGTGAATTACTTGCCGGCGGCGCGGCGGCGTGACGGTTTAAGTACCTACGGCTGCATACTTTGTGCAAACAATTAAACCCCTCAGGAGCCACCCACATCCGCAATGGCTGGAAGGCGAAAATGTGCGAAATTTCATCACATACAATGAATGCTTCCTTTTGCACCTGAGGCTGAGGCTGAGGCGTAAACGTCGAGCAAGCTATAAAAACACCTTGATATACATGCATACATAACAATGCCGCAGGCCTTTCACCTTTTCCAAGTTTACTACTAAGGTATTTTGTTTTGTTTTATTTCATTTTATTTTATTTTATTCTGGTTTGTTTCATTTAATTTCATTTTGTGTTTTGTTAGGTTTTGGGATAATTATCATAAATTGTGCCTTGGGGAATATGGTTCGGGCGGAGACGGTACAGAATGTTCAGAGTTTCATGGATGAAAGATGGAAAGAATGAAATTTAGTTTAATTTAGCATCAGCAGAGATAATGGGATGATGCATTGCTAGGAAAGACTATTCTACGGGGTGTGTGTTTGTTCCCAGAGTAATGAAATTAATTAAAAGTCAAACGTATCGATTCCCAACGAGTAATTGTATTTAATTGTTCCATAATTCGATTCGAATGTGATTATATCAGCAATAGTATTGCACTAATCATTCGTGACAGTATTACATACGCGCATGTACTCGCAAATGATCCTCGGGGAAATTGAGTGAGTTTGGCTATGAGCTATTATTATGGGAGTATAATCATATCTGCCTGCCTTGAATGCAATTACATCAAAGTGTATTTGCGTTGGTGTGTTAAGCCTGCACTGAAATTGATTGCATAAATGTTTGAAGTTTGTGTCAATTTTATATGTATGTACCTACATATGTACGTTCTTATCAAAAAGTGTTTTATATTTTTATATGAAATGTGTGTTTGATGCGTTTTATTGCTTTGACTTTGTTCGGGACAAAAGTCTGTAAAGTTTGTGAGTTTATAGCGCTTAACTCTAGGGAGATACAAGTAAGCGGGTTTGTCACAATGAAAACTCATTTATATGGGAATGCATTTGAAAATGTTTAATGTGTGTTGGGACTTTTTGTGAAAAAAAAATGACTTTTTGTACGTTTAAAGACAAATACGAGCGTTAATTTAGAATTTTTTCAAGTCAAATTCAGAAAAAGAGGAATGTAATGTTTTTTATTAGTGAAAACTAACCTCATTTTTTCTTCATTA
This sequence comes from Aleochara bilineata, assembly GCA_003054995.1. Classification (NCBI taxonomy): domain Eukaryota; kingdom Metazoa; phylum Arthropoda; class Insecta; order Coleoptera; family Staphylinidae; genus Aleochara; species Aleochara bilineata. The sequence goes on from NBZA01000187.1 coordinate 45,008, forward strand.
TTTAAATTAGATTAGCGTTATTAATTATGGCAAAAGTATTTTTTAATTTCTGTTCATTTCCATGATTTTAAAGCATTAGTAATTATGAATTGTTATAAAAACAGTTTTTAAGCATAGAAAAGCATTGTAAACACTTTTTATCATAAACACTGTAGCTGTGTTTGAAATTTTGACAGGTTTTTGTGAAACCTAAGGCCTCTGGGGCGGAATTAGTGAACACAAAGCAAAGCAAAACAAACCGCTCCATGACGTTCTGTATCTTACGTTTACGTTTGCGTTTCGGGTCTTTGTCAAAACAGCTTATTGTTAGGCGAACTTCTTATTCGCATTCATTGCCGATGACGCTGACGACGAAGATGAATAAAACACTCATCGTCAGCGCTGAACAATACAATGTTTACTCAAACGCCTAACACAGACTCCAGACCCAGACTTGACTTCAAAAGCAAGCAAAGTAACGTAACGTAAGGTTAAGAAGATGTTTAATTTGTGTAAAGTTTTCCACCATTACTACCATTAGGTAAAGCGAACTACTAGTACCTCTTACATGCAAAGTCGAAGACTAAGATGTTGGATCCTCGCGTGATACACGCCGTGCCGCGTTCATACATTCATTCATTCACTCAGTCGCTGTCAGTCAGGATAAGAGAGATGGAGATGCACTTCATCCATGTTGTGTGGGTAATCATCCCGGCTGTCTGTTTCAGCGCATAGTAATTTAACATTACAAATACGAATGAGACTATATGATGCGAATACGAATAGGAATAGGATTAGAACTAGAACTAAAATAGGAATACGAATGGGAATAGTTGCTGAATGTATTATAGCATAGCTTATACTCGTACCTCGTAGGCCAGTCAAAACAAGACTTGACTAAGAAAGGAAAAAAAGTAATAGAAGTTTGTATTTATAGAAGAAATCAAAGAGGGCTGGCGGCCAGGTCTTAGCCCTCTAGGATTTTGGTCTTTGCCATAAAACTAAACCATTTTGGTTGGATTTAGATTGAATTACTTATTGGAAACTGGGGTGGCACAAGGGTGGCAGCATCTTAAGCATCTTGCGAGGAATTCCATTCTCAAGGTCTTCTCGGCGATACCTTGCCGTGGAGTATTGATTATTCGTCCTTCGCTTCGTCCTGGGACAAACACGAGGCAGAAACACGCTCGCAAGCATATAATTTTTCGTTACTGTGAATGCAGTGCAGTTCAAAGTGTCGCAACTTTTCCTCTTTGCCTTCTTCATTGCACTGACACCGCGAAGAAAGTCGTACTTATAAAGTTTGCTGGTGTTAATTTAAAGTGACAAATGCCGTGTCGGGAATTAGATGCGACACCACATCACCTTCTTCTACTCGTACTTTAAGAAGATGAAGAAGAAGTTCAAGGCAAGGCAACCAGATGCTAACTTAACTCACACTGAGACAGATATAAAGACGTTGCAAAGAGTTTCATTAACTGATTGTGAGCAGAGTAGCGGAGAGTAAGTGCACGGAACATGTCAAATAATTCTTTAGGGAATTTTGTCGTGTGGATTTAACCTCACTTTATACGCAGTGGTAGGATATGTGTGATAAATGATAAAATCACCCGAAGCCTAGCGAAGCGAAGCTAAACTTACAACCCACTGACACAGGACAGGACAGGACAGGAATAGCGTTATATTAATGAAATTGTGTGACCAGAATCTAATTTATTTGGCTGACACGTTGCATCGCGTCGCATCGCATTGCATGGCAAGGCATGGTGTTCTATTCGCGCCGTTTTGATTAAAAGCCAGCCAGCCAGTCAAGTCAGAGGCACATTTGCGTGAAATCTAATTACAAACTTGACCCTTTACTGTTTAACATTCGACGGCTTAAAACTCAAAACTACGCGAAAAGTTTCAAAGTATAAGTATGCATAGTATAATTCGTGATAAACTAAAATCTTTAAAAACATTTTTAATAAGAAGATTGCACCGCGCAGAACGAGAATTAGAATGAGATCCTATTATTGAAATTAATTTGCCGGTTAGGCGAGTGGGTTTTTCGCGGTTTTCCGCTCGGAAAACTAGCTGCAAATTGGATTAAATAATTCTGCAAGTTTGCAAACTGCCGGGTAATAATACCACTATTTTCAGCACGTTTGCCTGTCTGGAACTTGTGATTCTTGAATTTTTCTCTTTCGTACATATAGTAGACCTGAGGAAATGAGCTCACGATCCACCGGGTGCAAGAATTTGAAGGTTAAGCCAGAACCTACAGAGTGTAAAAAGCCAATTTTTGATGGAAGAATGATGGAAGAATTTAAAGACGTTTGAGAGATGTATAAAATCGCACCACTTTTAAGGGTATTGTGAGCTCCTTTCCTCCAGTTTACTATAGAAATAGCAACCACTGTTGTTCGGTGCGGATTCAGAGCAAGCACGAAAAAAAGATTAAATAATGTAACCGCGCCGCGTGCGTATGTATTTAATATGCGCAGTGCAGTGCACCAGAGCAAATTAAGTTGATTTGTGTGATGTGCTTCTTGTTCCAGGACGATGCGACCACGGGAGTCCCTGCGTGCAGCTGTGCTACGATCTCCACGATGGGATGTACGAGTGCGACTGCCGGCCCGGGTTCGTCCTGCACGCCGACGGCTACAGTTGCTACGGTAAGCCGATTTCCTCGTTCGTACCCTTACTCTGTCTTCACAAAATAATACTAAACAGCCGCACGCACTGCGCCTTCCTTCGAGTGCATTGTGGAATGAATTTTGGCATGCGTTTCGGATCGATATGCGTATAATCCTTGCATCTAACAAAAGACCAAGTACTTGCTCGTACTATACAAGCGCGAAGAGTGAAGTGCACATTTGTCGCTTTTGTTCTCGGGCAATTAAATAAAACAGGGAATTAATCGTCCTCGAACACTTTACGAGCCAAGTTTGCGGCGAAGAGCGTGAGCGCCATCTCATCTCGTCTGTGAATTTATAATATTGATCAAACTTTAAAACTTGTATGCGTTTTATTAAAACTTTCTACAACTGACTGCGCCATGTTGTTTGGAATGGCATGGAACGAAATGGAAGGATGCGATGCGATTGGATGCGTATTTTTATACGCGTCACAGGCAGGCTGTCAGTGGAATTTTAATTAAATCCTGTCTATTTGCCAAACATGTGATGTGAACAAACATGACTAGTAGTAGTATGTTGGCTTGAATTTTGATTTCCAGTGTTTAAATGATTGATTGATTGGTTTGATTGATTGAAGTATCGATCGCATATAATTTGCTTAATATCAATACATTGTTGCAGTATAACAATGCAGGAGTGTGTTAAGATTAATGATAATGTTATGGTCCTAACAATCTTCGCATAAAGCAAAGCCATCTGAACGGAAACGGCACATAACCAAAGAATAAGGATAATCAAGGACTCACGCGCCATTTGCTTTGATAGCATTGCGCATTTTCTTTACAAACAACGCGTGTGATTCAGATTTGTGCTTAGTACGTTCAATTCAATAGCCATGTTTGCTATAATAAGCAAACGTGAACAAGTACAAGTTCAATCACAATCGCAGTTGCAATCAATACCAATACTGACATTGGAATGGACGTGTGCGAGGAAATTGGAAGTGATTGCTTCGGTAATTAGCTTCACTTTGCGTACGTAACACACTGACGACCGCCGAGTGTGCTGAAAAGTGACACTGACGTACGATTGGAAATTATCCTGACAGTTCTTTGTGCAATGGCGCGTGGCGCCCTCTTGTACGGTTTCACATTTATGGGAAACAATTATTCGAGAACTCTACTATAGTCAATGTACACGTAGGTACATATTAAAACTTTACGAATACGAATTACCAGGAGAATAATGGATTACAATAGACTGACAAGCGGGTAATTGTTCGAAATTGAAATTGGATACAACTGACAAATATTGTATGTATGCAGTGCAATTGAAGGGAAGGGAATGGAATTGAGTCCTGCATTACAAACCTAACCACAAATCATCCAACAAAACGCATGCATGCTGCAATTAGTGATTAAATTACCATTGAAATGTCGTTTACAGGATTCATTTGTTTCTCTTTTTGCAGAAGTGAATTCGACAGCAGCGCCGCCTGAAAACGAAATTGTCAATACGCACGGCATTGATGCGTATTATAAGAGCTTGCATGTGAATGAAGAAGAGGATATTCTGTATCAGAAGGACGCCGAACTGGACGCTGAGTTGGTCTCCGAGGAGAACAGCACTGACATATACAAGTTGCAGTTCTACGATGCGAATGCAAGCGCAAGCGCAGGCGAAACGGGTCGTCTTAGTGTAAGAAGCACCACGCAGGGACCTCGTCTGGAGCAGAAACGCACTGAAATCTCGACAGCGGCGAGGAGCACCCTGCCCGTCAGCACGGAGCGGCCCTGTCCGCTGGATTGCGGTCCAGGGGGTGGTTGTATCCTGCGGGATTTCACTGAGCCGGCCTGTTTATGTCCATTAGGTCGTGGTGGACTGAGATGTGAAAAAGGTCAGTGCCATCTGTGTATCTCATAAACTGCTTCGCCATTATGTGAAAGGGTTTTACAAAATGGTTACTACATGCATGCATCTTTGATTGAAAGTCAAAACGAAACGAAACGAAAGAACGTGAAGCGAAGCGAATCATGGCAATATTGGCATCCATTTGTTGGCGCGTTTTCCATCTGTCGGCAAACTTTCGTGATAGAATATTTCGAAAATACGATCCTGACAAATAGCGTATGTGTCGTTGCTAAACCTAGATTTAGGTTAGGTTAGGTTTGGATGTATGAAATGGTGGTACAAAGTTGATAAATATGTAGACTATATTTGCAGCAAATATTTACAATCTGGTCGTGGCATCAGTGGAAAAACGGCGTTATTTGCTCGAACGAAATCCGCAGCATTCACAAAATATTCCAATGATTATTTATGCCATACAATTCACTGCTATGCAATGCATTTTAATCAACTATTTGTTTATTCACAGTTATTTTCTGTTTGCTCAGTTATTAATTTAATTTTGTCAATAATTCTGCCTGAATATTTAAACATGAAATACTGGCAATCAGTACCTACCTATTTGACTTTACCCTTTTTTTTAGATTTATCTCTGTAGCACGTTTTTTTCTACTTTACCGACATTTTACCAAGTCTACGTGTACATTGCTTAAAATGCAAGGTAAAGTGGCATTAGCATGAGCATTATATCATCCCAGGTGGTAATTACCGTTTAATTACAATTAAGAGATACAAGATTACGCTTGATGTCTAATACTTACGTTCCCAACGAAAGGCAGGCAGTGGAACTGAGTGGCGGCAAAACGCGAAGAGAGGAGAGGAGCCATTTTCATGGAAATTATCCTTTAACGTTGGTATGCAACCTGCGCAGCTTGCTAAGTTTAGAAGAACTTGAATTTGAAGTGGAAGTGAAGTTGACAAGCAAAAGGAAAGAAAGACAAGTTTACGCTAGTTAATTGAATATCTTTTTTATTACTTACTTACACTGGTTGCAAGTTTCAAGCATGCGCACCATGGTTCTTTAAGTTTCGCATAGCTACATACTTACAGGTATTATAGGCAACTTTATATACAAGAAACAAACAAGATTTAAAATTCTTATAAGTATTATGCATATTTAATAGCAAGAACTGTGAAACTATTGGGAAAATGTAGCTATTTTTGACAATGTGACTCAACAAAAGGCGCATTTGTTGTCAGTTGCATCGCTAAACGTGTTGTTTTACAAGCGTGAAACAAGCCTCCAATTACGCGATTTTAATTGCGTCCATTCAATCAACAAACGCTCCTGCCACCCTTCCCATTCTGTTCTCTTCTATTCTATTCTCTACTCGTTTGTGAGCTGCATTTTTGATTGATTGACTAGCATGTTGGTTGATTTTCACCCAGCCAACATTTTACCATAAAACGAAGTGAAGTGAAATGAAATATGTACGAAGGTGAAAAAAAAGGAAAAGCAATACATTATTCCACATGTAATCATAGCTCTCGCGAAATCAATCCTGGAACTTTGCCGGAAATGAAATTCATTTCCTTCCTTGCCTGGAAGTCTTCACATTTCAATTCCAATTCATTCGATTTTTACGAGCGAATTGGAATTGAAATAGGAAATAAGACACAAGTTTGAGGTTACGTTAGGTTAGGTTAGGTTATGTTAGAACAGTTATAGTGATTGTGATTGTACAGATGATGTCATCGCTCATCTCATCTCATGAGTGTGCCAATTACACGTATTGTCCTGCTGGCTGCCTGTCTGCCCGGAGGACTCATCATACACAACAATGTGAATGTCCGACGCTTAATTTCTGCGCGCAGATGTAGGGTTATTGTCATCCATCCCCTGACGAGGCAGGCACACAGTTTCGAGGTTAATGTTACACGTGCGATTTGACATTTGTCAATGCCTTGTCTATGTCTATGCTCCAGTTTCATAAATGGATTACACCCTTATTGTGTTTTCTCATTTTTCTTCTGCTTCTTTCGGAACAATAATGTTAGTCAGTCAACAATATTATAGACGAGTTTGTTTTGCTTGTTTGCTCCCCTAAAAGTTGAGGGAATGTAATGAAATGAAGCTCGGGGGATGGGATGCAGGTGTCGTATTTCAGAAAGGCACGTAACGTAACATAAGACGAAGAAGAACTAAAGGTGGAAGAAGAAAGTTTCCGATGCACAAAGCACATACTGTAGAAATCCAACGCGTGGAAAGCTAATAACCGGAACCGAACGAAGAAAACGCATCCACAGAGGATCAGAGTGCACGGCTCTATACACGTTTCTAATCAAAATAGTTTGCCGAAGAATGCCACTCCCTTGTGTCGTCGTATATTCTGCGTTTCGTTTCACCCTCTTGTTTGATATTCTGTTGGTATCACAGTTGAAAGTTTACTTACTTTGCTTGCTTACTTACTATCTGCTCTGTTCTTCTATATTGTGAGTAATAGAATAGCGTAAACAAACAGCAAGAATAATAAATTATAAACGTCAGCCTGATTAAGTAATTAAGTTGAGTTAAAAGTTGAGTCCTGCTAAAACAACGGAATCTCACCAACGGTAAGTGTAATTTATTGCCAAAACCTGATAATTTAACCACGAGTCAGCCTTGCTATGTCTTGCTTTGCTATGGTACGTGCACGTCCTGAAAGCGCGCACCTAATGATATAATCGATAATAAGTAATGACCTGTGCCACTAGCTAACCATGCATTAGGCCACCAACCGAACATGAACTCGAACTCTAGGAGGCACTGGTGCCCTGTTGTTGTGCTATTGAAATGCAATGCAAAGGAAAGCAAATGTAAACTAAACTAAACTAGGTACACTGACAATAAGCCAAATTCAATTAAATTTGCGATGCAGTGCAGTGCGATGTAAAGCGATGCTACTCAGACATAATTAGTAATTAGTGACGACTATTGATGCAAGATCAAAGAATATTAACGCACGAGTTCATTAGCAAACATCAAGAAGATCCTTTCAGGTGCTATTTACTTACAGCGCCAGCGTGAAGGCAAGAGGAAGAAATAATTACAACATTGATTTATGTGCCGTGTTGGTTCGCATGCTTTCTTTGGTTTCTCAAATATTTAACACGGGCAGGGAAACTCATTAAGCCAAGCCATCCATGCTGAAACAAAAGTAGCAAAAGTTGTACTTAACAGAGTTAGAACACCGGGGGCCAAGGCAACAGGGCAAAGCGTTTAAAAATTTTATACTTACGACGGATAATTGTGTTTTTAATTTGGCGAATTTCCCAACTTGAAAACAAACCCCGTGGAAAGAAATTGGAAAAGTTGAAGATGAAGGGAAAATTACAGGTGCTTGTTGGCGGCGACATAAATATTGCATATGCGCATAAAATGTACACGTTATGGTGGAAGGATGCGATGCGACGCGGAATTATCCATTAGGAAACATGGAAACTGCAGATGCGAGGCCGCATTATAGCCGCTTCGTTGGTAATAAACT
>NBZA01000197.1:6330-18472 GCA_003054995.1 Aleochara bilineata
TAGTTTTTGATGGTTTATTTCATGAATATTGTTTAAATGCCCTGTATAATAATTAGTAGTAGGTAGCAAAGTTGTTAGGTCGTTTGGAATAGTTTAGCAAGAAGCAGTAAAAACCATTTCGGCCGCGATTAACGCGACGCAAACGGCAGGAACGATTGTTGTAGTTGCTCGGAACTACTGGATACTGTGTACGATGTTCTGTGCGAGCGAGTATGTTTGTACTCTCAACTCGATTCGCAAACGCTCTGGCAGTTGGCGCGCTAATGATCAAATGATCGATGCCTGCGCACTACTTTAATGGCATAGTTGCAATGTCGCCCCGGCACAAACGGCATAAACGATCACCCACACATGTTATTTATACGGCCATGCCTTTCCTCGGCGATCATTCATTTACGTACATGGCATCGGATCGCATAACATGACATAACATCCAGCAGCAACACACAACACTACACTGCATTGCATTGCACTGCGATTGCAATAGGCATTGTGCTTGAACGCATTCGCGCTTTGAGTTCGCAGCAAACTCTAATTGATTGGAAAACGAGCAATTACAATCGAGCCTAACGCTTCAAAACTGCCTCTGTAACTATTACACTACACCATGTACATAAATACATTACGTCTTGCTGACAGAATGCCTTTCAAACAGTATATTGTTCTACGGCTACTGCGAGTATGTACCTACTTCTGCTGGGCATGGGATGGGAACGAGCGAACATAGTCGGTTGTCAGTTTAATTGTACTTCTTGAAACTCACGTTTGAGTCCGTTTTAAAGTTCCGTATTGCTATTTATGTGAGTGATGATGTTCATTTGTATTAAGCAGGTGCATATTAATAAATTGAATTAAATTCAATCAAATTTCGCCATCGGCATACAAATTATGTGTTTTAATGCATATGCATGCGCATATGCAACTTCTTGATTAATCACAATCGGCGAATTTCATTACGCCACAGCTATAACTCATTAAGCGAATCAATTAACGCGAGGTGAAGTGATGCGGCGTGATGCCTTCTGGGCGTCTCCCGTAAATTCAATTTGGCGAAACGCGCGCCTTTGTAATTTTTTACGCGCGCTGACATTTGACATTGACACACTTTATGCGAATCGTAAATTTCGACAAGTATTATACACGTTATGCATACTTGTATGCTATAAGTGAGTACTTATTCGAGTGTTATAATTAAATCGTGTTTACAATACGCCCGAATAACTCGCATTCTAAGATGTTTATGTCTGTTACGTTGAGTGCCAGTTTGACTTTATAGTCGCCACCCGCAAATGACAGTCTTGGTGTTTTGAATCGTGGAAGGAAATTGTTTACGTAATAGTGACCCTGAAATGAATGCAAATTAAATATTGAAAAATGTTAATGATTTAGTTGATTATTTACTGGATTCAGTTTTCCACAGAATTTTAAGTTGCTTTGCTTGTTAAAGTTTCTTAAATCGATGAATTTATCTCGCTTTGATTCATCACAGACGTCAACGCTCATTGTTAAAGGAAACCAGTAATATTCCTTGCCAGATTTCTTATAAAGTTGCAAATAAAGCTACAATTTTGCTTTAAATATTATAGCATTTTCTAGTGAAACACATACTTTTGCCGAATCTGCATTAATTTCTTTTAAAATGTCAAACTCGGTGCTAACCACGTATTCATTGCGATTCATTAGCTTTGCTTTGTAAGTAGGATCACTTCCTATTGATTTGTTGTATTGAATCAATACGCCTTTATAAAAAATAAATTGAGTGCCTTGATATTGCTAAAAATAAAATTGATTGTCAATGGAGATTTAATCATTATAATTTTCAATATGTACTTGAAAACTGATCGAGTTTATAGCAAGAAAAACTAAGAAAATTGATACAAACTGCATTTTTAACAGAACTGCTAAAATTATTTATGAAAATGCTTGAGTTTTTATAGAAAACATTCATTCCAAACGGAAATTAGTCGATTTATTTTAATTGCCATTGCATATTACTTTATATCAATAATTAAAACCAACATGCAATTATGTTTAAACTCGCTTATTGTATTTAATCTGCCCATAGCCATCGCCTTCAGCTAGGAAGATATTCTCGTGATAGAATTTCCCATTGATTTTGTATCGTCCTTCTCTCACAGGAATATTGGGTAGATTGAACTTTGGTACATAATTTCTCACATAATAATGCCCCTGAAACAGTCAGAATTCTAGAAACATGTCTTGAGTTTTAAAACAGTCTTATTATAAGTATGTACTTTCTTCATTGGGCCACAAGGTGGAATATTTGTATAGGACATGATCTCGCGCCAAGGCATGAAGAACTCTCGCTTATATTCTGTGCAAACCCCGACTTTTACATTGATTGGGTGGACTTTATACTCATTTATACTGAACTTGTATACTTGGATTTTGGCACTCACTAAGTCCATATTCAGATTGCGATTTAGATCAAAGGAAGCGTTCACTGCAAAGCTGGTGCGGTTCACTTTGGAAAACTTGGCAAATAGATTGCCACCCAAGGATGTGTTGTACCTCGTTACCACTGCTCGTTCAAATATTATCCTATAATTTGCAGACTAAAATTTTAAAATTAAATTTGGCAAATGTTAACTTTTAAATATACTTCAGTGCTCTTTAAAAATATTGCAATAATAAAATATTGAATAAATACAATTTTCATTATTAGAAATTATTAAAATTTTTATTATCAGAGTAAAAATTCAACTGATGAAAAACAAGTAATATTTTCTATAAATTCCAATAATTTCTCTATGGAAAAAATTATTTTGCAATTATTTGCAATTTTATTTTATTACGATTGAAATCATAGTCTTATTATATTTTATCAGTATTGAAATATAATTTTACATGATTGTTCAAATAAAATCCAGACGCGTAGTAAACTATTCACTCCCAATAGTGGATAGAGTAGAACATTCTTGAGGAACCAACAATAATTGACTAACAAGTGTGTGCAATGATGATTTGAATAAAATTCAATGTTATTACACATCCAGCACACTCCAATAAGTGTGTAAGCGATAAACGAGCGGCCGTATCATCAATTGCGTGAGTTATAACCGATAACTCTACACATTCGGATAATAAAAATGTACGCATCTCTGCCATTACATGTTATCTGGCTGGTTGCGCTCGCCAGGAGAGAAAAAAGTCATAAAACGAAGTGAAATCAATAAAATATCACTCGCCGGTGATTACCTATGTATCATAGTGTTGACTATACTTTCATTCCATTGAATGCTTGATGCATCAACAATGCAAGAACCGTGTTCTTTTCCTATGTAAATAAGTGTATTAAATGCATGAATAAAAATGTATCATTGGTGTATGGTGTGTGTTTCTTCTTATTGAAGCACAAGCACCAGCACCAGCACAAGCCAAGCAAGTTTCGAATTGATATGAAGCTGTTATGCATAATTTTATTATTTGATTACATTCACCTATGGAGATCTATATACTTATTGACTATTTATTCATGAATACGAGCGATAGTAATCACCTCTGATATGAATTTATAAACAATTTTCAAGTGTTTTATTGCTTAATAAAAATTAAACAGTTAAAATTAAGACATGAGTGTAAAACTTGACCTAAAAACAAAGCATCATAGCTTATGAAATTGCGTTCTGGGAGGTAAACAATGAAAAATATGAGTAACAGGTGTTCACACTCGAAATGTATTAGAGCAATCACGTTTGTTTTTGATTGATTGCAATCCAAACGGTGCTATTAGAACCTGCAGCTAGGAAACGACCAGGTAGTTATTAAGAGGGAATACTATTACATATTATTATTTTGCCTTACATTACCAAGAGCAAGGAAACAACCACATAGATGGTGGAATATATAATTATGCAAATTTAATTAATAAGCATTTGCACTTGCGCATGCGTTTGCAATATTTATAATTCTTTTCATAATAGTTGCTTTGTTTTCTGTTTGCAATCATTTATCCCAACAAATTATAACAAGTTACAAGCAATATTAAATAGTTATCACTGCATAGAATTCCGCTTCTAGTAGAAACATCTTACCAATCTCAAAGACAGTGTTCATCTTGTACCGACCTGCAAGTACTTTCAAGTCTGGCAGATTTATGTACGATGGAAATTTAGATAATTGGTAATTACCCTAAAATTGCAATTGGCAATTAGAAAATAGAACAAAGAGTTATTAAATTTACGGGTTTCATGAGTCCACATGCAGTGATATTGCCGTACTTTGGAAGTTCGTCAAAGTCAACCACGTACTTCTTTTTGCTTTCCTCACAGAGACGTTTGACCAATTTTACTGGGATTATTTGGTAGTTGTTTCTTTGATAGACAAAAAATTTTGATGTCATCTGCAATTAGACAGGTTAGATAACCTGGTAAACTTTGAAGAGGGTTACTTTACTTACACGAACAAGATCCATGTTTATAGTTTTACGTACAACAAAGTTATAAGAACTTGTTATTACTCCAGGTTCTGCTTTAAGGTTAAATTTTATATTATCAATATAGTCGGCTGCGTTGCGAACAACAAGACATTTCTCAAATATGAACTGGTAACTTGCATCCTGAAAGTGGTAGAGTGTTAGAATGATTGACCCTTTTAAGGAAGAATTATAGATTTAATATGTATAATACTAACCGATGAACAAAAAGCACAAAATATAAGTCGTATTAGTAGTACAAAAACTGTTCGTTTTTGTACAGACATTTTCGATGAGAACCCACTAGCAACTAATGCTGAAATACTGCTCAAATTTGGTTACATCAATGCATGCATATTTTCATTGGTCATTAGTGAATTTCATAGGCAATTTCAACAAAACTAGTGTTTATTTATCATATGTAATTACAAGTACGTATGTATATAGGTATGATATAGTTTTTAGATAGCAAATATGTCTAATAACATGTATTATTTCGGCTCTACCCCGACGTAAAAGTGAATATCGAGCAGTTCGGTCTTCTCCAGCAGCAACTTCACACTGACCATGATACGTGCTGCCTTCGGAACTGCAACGTCCTTGATTTTCATGCGTGGGACGTAATCTTTCACTTCGTAGAGACCCTGTAGTTTTCAATTCATAATAGATTTTCAATCATGTGTCACACGATTTTCAAATTCAAGTGCAACTTACAGCTTTATGTATCCCACATCCTTTGATATTGCCATGGTTTTCGATTTCTTTCCAATACCCAAAGGTCTCAGCGCTGTATTCTTGACAAGCGGGTAAAGTCATCTTAAGATGTGGCTTTACAACGTATTTCTCGCCATCGTAGACAGAAACTTGACCATGAGCCTGGTACACAGAATGTTTAAAATGTGTAAAATTTTGCAGTACTATTGAAAACTTACTAGAACATCATCGAAATTCATATCCTGTAATATGGACCCTGTAGCATCCAATTTGAAATGCGTTTCGTTCAAGCTAGCACATCTTATGTCTACGTCTTTGAGAAGCTCTTTATTAAACGATACCAATTCGCATTTTTCAAATTTAATTGTAAAGTGACCTTCGTCATTGTTTGCCTAGAGAAACACAATAGAAAAATACAATTGAATATTAAATAATACAGAATAAATGCATTTTGAAAATGAATGTTCCTTACATTTGCTGTGCAAATTGCAACTGCAAAAATGATTACACTCGCCCACATATCAGTGACTAATAAGATTCTGTATTATAAAGAACACAAAACATGTGATGAAACTCTTCACAAACGCGTGGTTATTTATAGGAGAAACCCGTAAGCATCAGAATAAACATTAACCATAACTATTATTATTATAAATTCTAAATAATATCAACAAAAACAACAAAAATTCATCATTTCCTATATAAATAGGTACATGATGGAACTGATAGAACAAATGGATATATAATGAGTTTTAAAAAATAGCATAATTGCCCAAGAATGCCAACGTATTGTGCAATTAAATTGATAAAATAATTGATGCGCTGATCAGTGGTGATCAGATGGATAGATGAGAGCTAATTACCGATCTAAGGTTACATAAAGCACACGCACCGCGCTTGATAACAATGCGGCCGGCTATTAATCATCGCAGACTTGCGTTTTCATCTGTGTACGTTTGGCTTTGCTTGCGCTTGGTGTTTGCGATTTTGTACGCGAAGCAGCGCGTGCAACAAGTGCACTTAACTAGTGTCGAGCACTTGCCAGCATGAAGACGAAGAAGAAGCACGCCGCATTATTATTATCATCAGCATCATCATCATCCTCCGCCGTGTGCGCGCATCGTCTATTGACTCGTACGTTTTACTAACAAGATTTGAATTTCACGATCATCACGACACGATACGACACGTTCTTCATCCATTTCTACCGCACTCGCGCTGAACTTGTGCAATAATTGTGGACGGGAAGAGATTTGGAAGCGTTTCCTAGTGAAATATTTCTCTCTGCTTCTTGGCAGAGAACAGTAAAGGCAGATAATAATAAATCTAATGGTAATGCCGATTCAAGTCACTTATTATTGCTTAAATGCCTTCGGGATATTTCAATTATACGTGTTATAATTTATGGCTTTTCGAATCAGTCGAATAGTTGGCGTTTAATTCTCTTCTTATTCTTCTTCTTCTCCTCTGTGTGAAGATGAAGAGAATGTGACTTTCTTTACAAATTCTTCAATTCAACTTGCTGAATTGAAGCCACTTGTCTTTTTCAATAGCGAATGCACAATCGAAGCTTGTGCATGAATGGGAGGTCATTCATTTTGTTTGGAATATTTTCTTCATTGAGAATGTATGCAAATGGATTTATTTATTTATTATAATTATAAAACAGCGCAAGTGCATACAACTTGTCTGGCTTATTTATCATTTATTGCACATTGAATGCACTCTCAATTTAGATAAGACAAATTTAAATTTTAGATTTAAATTTAACTTTGCAGAAGTACATACGTTGTAGAAATGTGCTTTAGTTTTAAATTGCCTCCTTTTAAATATTCAAATGTCTAAATATTTGCACTCGAAACAAATCGTCTTCGCTTCGGCGTAAAGCAGCACGGAAGTCAAGAAGACTCAGTCGAGTTCTTCTTCGCCAAATAGGTGCTGGTAATGACCGACAAGTCTGTATTTGTTTACATTTGAGGACAGTTGTTTCTCATGAAGCTGCATGCATGCGTCGATCATTCATGTGATTACAGTTGTTTGGCACTTGCGACGCGACAGCGTTTTTGTCCCGACGTCTTCCAGTGATTGCCCATGCCGATGATGGCTGATGATGAATGAAGATGCCTCTCGAAACGGTCCAAGTTCCGTTTATTCATTCTCGCCGAGGACGCGCAATAATGCCATTCATGAACTAAAGGCAACGCGCTGCGTCGCGAATAAGGAATGAGGAAAAAATAAATCTGTTTTTGGCGCGCGATGTCGATAATGTTGATGTTTAAGCGCCACTGATCGCCGAGCACGCCGCGAGATTTTTCAGAACAGGAGACATTGCTAAGTGCATACACGTCTTGCGACCGATTGCTCTCCCTATTGGGGAAGCTATGCTCAAATCTAACGTCGCGTCTCACGGGAGCACGATAACAATAAAATGTTTGGACATACAAAGTTATCTTTGTATCTAAAAATGCAATGCGTTTACTTAATGGCGCCGCTTATTTTTTACTCGCTTGTAAAACATATGATGATTCTACACATTGCATGTACAATAATTGAAATTGTGGATAAAATATTATGTACATGTACATATTTCTAATTAATTCTTGGATATTTATGCCGCAATTATCATGTTAATTACTTACTCTAAAGTTAATTACTATAAGTCTTTGCCAACGTGACAATTAATTAATTTCTTCGTAGATAATCTAATCAAGTTTATTAGTTTCAGATCCCATCATCGACAAACAGCGAAGATGCATGGTAAGTGAAACAGTTATTGTCTTAGAATAGTTTTTTCAAGGATAAACACACCACACATGACATAAAACGACACATGACGAGATGAAATTGACTTTTGACGAGATAATAGAATAATACCTGCACTGCGTTAAGATTTACTGCGTTTTTATGACAACGTGCACGTGAAAATATCACAAGGTGCTTAAAATAAATAACACTCTAAAGACATAGGATATTTGCATGTTGATTAAAAAATTTAAATTACCGCAAGCAGCAAGAATGAAGCAATTTGCATACTGCAATGTATTTTTTCACCCAAATATTCGCCAACGAGCAAGGGCGCTGCGCCATTATATTAATAAATAATTTACCTAATGAACGCTTGCTTTCGCTGGACTGGATGTCATTGGCTTTAATTAATTTTATATGCGTCCGGCCGCAAGAAATTTATGAAAATTGCTCTAAAGAGCGTTCAAATTAAAATTTGTTTCATCAGGAGACGTTTTATTTTATATCTTCCCAGGCGAAATGGGTGACTGAACAGTAATAATAAATTCGTATGGGACAGTTGGCTTAATCTAATTAAGATATTCTAATTAAATGGGTGATTTTTAATATTTATTTGTCAGTTTTACAATTCGATCGGGATTCGTTTCATTCACTAAAGTTATAGCGTTACATATTTAATTTTGTGTAATTCTCCTTTAATTTTTGTTATTACAAGCGAAGCCAATGCATATGCGCCTTGAGGCTGGTCAAGACAAGATCTATGCCATCGTTTCATTGCATCTTGAGGGTCGCAGTTCCGTTTTTCTCGTTTAATAGACCTCGTTTGCTTAGGCTTAGACCCTAGACAATGAATTAAAAGGACGAGATTTCCCTCGTTGATAACGGCACACGAAGCGCCTACAGTGTCTCAAGTCGTGACCTTTGTTACGGTTTAACACTACAAATTCTTAACGAAGTAACTGAGTAACTAAGGAAGTAAATTTAAATGAGAAAAGTCCAGTGTAAACTCTAGAAACATTATTTAAAGTAAAATCGTAGCTTCTTGGGCTATATTCGTAAAATTAAAGGAAATAACTTTTCTTACGACTTTGTTCTTCTGTTCTTACGTAAATATCTTTCTCAGAAAATAAGGTAGCAAATGAGTAAAGAAATGAGCCATTAATTTAGTAATTAGCGACTGTATTGTACGTACGAACATTGTCTTGTGTACTGTTGTGCGAAAAGACTAACAAACGCGTATACAATATTACATAGGAATGACTACGACTTAATACAAAATACAGCCAATTTCGCTGAAAAAAAGGACGATTATTGCTCGTAAAATGTGCGGTATACATCTTAGCTCAGCTCGTAGCTAGGCGCACACCTGGAAGAATGGAAGGAAACAAAGAGAACGCCTAGCAATATTCATAAATTGTGCGCATTTCCTGAACTGCGTCTTTATTTATCGCAACAAATTGCATTGCAACTGCAATGTTACACAAAACAAATAAGTGTCACATTTGTTAAGCGGGTACAGTTTCGTGTCCTGGCTTGTCGTTGTCGCACGTTCAGTTCCTCGTCTTCCTTTTAGGCGACGAAACGACGAAGAGGCGAAGACGCGCATTCGCATTCGCACAGCACAGGCACTGGCACTGGCGCCTTGCATGTCGTCTGCGCGCACTTTACATGTATGTACCTCGCGGTTCAAAAGGTTACATGACTCACTTATAAACTGCCATCTAATACAAGCAATGTCGTCGAAATTTACTAGAGAAACACGTGTTTTTTCCATAAGTGAACTGCGCATACACATGCGCAAAACTATTTATGGGTAAACTTTATGCCTGCAAAACAGGCGATTATTCTGAAATCGTTAATTTATTTTAGGTATATTTGTCTATCTCAAATGTCGATACATTAAATTTGTTATACTCTGTGGTCGGTGATCGTTGTTAGATAGCGACACGCTGCGAATGAGATTGCTCTTGTCTTAAGCTAGCACATTTCTTCTTCTTATTCTTCTTGTGCTTCTTTGAAATCACCCTCGCATTAAATGCGCACAGAAAGACGAGAAAGCGTTAAACGCCCGCTGCGAGCACGTAAGGCACCGTCCGCATGCCAAACTGAAAAATCAATCACACATTGCGTTATTATGTCCGCCGATATATCGATCACTATCGACGCCTCCCATCAGTTTTGATTCGATTTCAATCGAGTGCAATTGATTTTGGAATTTAATTCAATTTCGAGTTTAATTTATTACTTATAAAAATTGAATTTAAACTCTTGCCATATAAACAATAAAAGTAATTTATATTTAAACATAATGTACATATGAAATACTTTATATAATAGCTTATGCATAAATTCAAATTAGAAATCAATCCCACGATTGGCTTATCAGTAATACTATCACATTGAATGTGCGCGTTTATAGGCAATTATCGATTATTGATGCACTCAATCGATCCAATATCATCATGGATTGAGTGAAACTTTGAGTTACGGTGATGCGGAAAGGTCATTTATCATAATGGCTGTGGCCAGCCGAATCGAATGATAATTGTGCGTGGAAATGTCATCAGCCGATCACTCGCGACGACCAGCTATGCGTTGTGATAATAAAGATAAGATATGCAATTTGGAAAGCCGAGGCAAGACAAGTCAAGTCAAGCCAACTAACGGCAACTAAATGTCGTCGTCGCAAACTCACTGAGGTTATCGCAACTCGCTGACAACTCTTTGATTTTGCCGATTTTTGTTGAATCGCACGTTTGCATTGAATAATTGCTGATTTGTACAAAAATTAAACTTTAATAATATATAACTATGCTAATAATTAATATCTGATTAACTTTCCAAAGTTAATTTAAATTTCTTGATTAATCATCAATCATCGAACAATTGAGAAGATGTTAACAAAGAAAGGGTTGGAAATTAGGTCACAATAAATTTTAGGCTTTGCGAAGGTCATGAAAAGAAATAAGAAAAGCATGTACTGAGTCAATAAGTAAGTAAGCACTTGATTAATAATTATCCCGGTCACGTGTAGTAAATGTTAGCTAAGTGCATATTAAGTCGACTTGTTATTGTGGACTCGAACCAACCGTATCAAGTGAGTGAATAATTACGGAAAAGTAATGAATGAATGGACGAACGAATGCATATCATTGCAAAGCAGAGTGGAAGCGAAGACAGGCATAAAAAGGACGCAGGGCGCAGTAAAAATTCGCGCTGCGCAATGAGATCGCTTCTTGCATTGCAAATTGCATGCCATGCAGTGCACTGCATGTTGGTGCTGATGTTAATTTATTGCGACGTTAATAGTTGCTAATTATGGATCAGATTTGCATACGCAATCGCGCGCATTAATCAACGACTAATTCGCGTTTCAACATACCGTTTTTTCTCTCGCCCGAACCGACCAGAAGAAATACGGCGAACTTGACTTAAGTGCGAATTGTTCAATCGGTGCGCAATTGAATAGACTACGAAGAAATCATGACATTATAGATGGCTCGTTCGTTACTGCTGAAGCACCAAGCGTAGACTTAAGTAAGCATTCTTGAACGCTTAAGGAAACCGGAGCGCACATTCGCGGGGGTGGCATCTAAACGACAACATTGTTAAGCAAGTAACAAGTTGCTGGTAAACTTGGCAGACAAGCAGCAAGTTGGTAAGCTTACTGCCAACTAGTAGTTGCAATAATATTGTACTTCTATTGTATTTCTTCTTTTCACAAAGTAATCTCTATTCAGTTCCTTCTTGCAGAAAATTTCCTCAAGACTTTTAAATAGCAACAATAGTCATTAATTAATGAATAAGTAGTTTATTTAGAGTTTTCTCGTATTATTTACATGTTTTACATTGAATTTTGTTAATTTGTAAATGACTTGAGTAGATAATGTATTGGAATTGTGTATATGACGTGGGTGAGGTGAGACAATGAATGGAATTGTTCGAACTAATACGCCCTGATGCTCCGCGCTGAACTAAAGTCTTCTGTTCTGGCTGGCGAGGAGTCTTTGGCGCATTTTTTCGCTTCCTACTTCGATACAATTGTAATACAGATGTTTGGACTGCACCTAGAACAATCCCAAACAACAATCATTCCCAATAAGTACTCGCGTAACGATTAACTGTCTGCCTGCTACTTGCACGTCTACCATGCACTCCACTGCACTTTACTGTCTTTTTGCACAATGCAAGAAAACCATTCAATGCACAATACACAAAACAAGCAACAGCTACAGCTACACGTCCGAC
>NBZA01000197.1:19580-37352 GCA_003054995.1 Aleochara bilineata
ACCTTTCTAATCATTACCATGCTTCTTTGCCTTCTTAAAAATTAATTTAGGTCCTAATTACTTACAAACAAGCAGTATGTAGGTACATAATTAGAAATGACATTAAATGGCCCTCTCAAGCGTAATTTAATTAGTAATCTTAAGATGGCGGCTGTCGTCGCAAAGATGCGTCGTAAACTGAACGTGTTCCCACATATCAATGCGGAAACTATGCATACCGCTGAGGATTTCAAGACGCTGACGCTTGATGCGCGTGTAGGTAACACGCATAAATTCCGCCCACATGTGAGTGCGAGCGAGTATGCATTTGAATCTAAGTCGCTTGGTTGGTAACGTTAGACGAGCGTAAGAATGCAAAAAGAGTTTAAAGGTAAATCAACATTGCCGGATAATCGCAGAAACACATCAAAGACGACGCAACGCAAGCACAAGCGCAAGCGCCGAAAGGAAAGATGCAGATGAAGATGAAGATGATAGACATCGCTTACGTGGGAAATCAAGATGGAAGTCGTAAAACTACTTATAATGTAATCAAAGACAATAAAAACGTATTCATTATATAAATTTATAACTCGTCATCGTTTATTATGGGGCTGATTATAATACTCGTACTCGTACCTACTCCCGAGATGGTTATCACTCAAGTTCAACATTTGTTCAGCGCCAAGCGAACACACATGAATCATTGCAAAAAAGTTTGGACATGAATTATGCCAAGACAAGATACAGTAGATACAGTAGAAGAAGATCAGGAAGTAGGAATACAGTGGGCGATCTCTCTAGACTTAAGGAATGTATGTAACTCTCCACTGGGTTTAGCCTTAGAAGCTTGTTAATGTCATAAGTCGAGAATTAGTTTTCTTCTTACGCTTCGGTGGTGTTGTGTTGAAGAAGCTCCAGTGACTTTATCTGAACTTCAACACTATTTTATGCGCACCCAGCGTGAAAAGTGAAAAACTACCGGCCGTGATAACCCAGCTATCATCATGTCTTGCTCCTCGCCACTTCTTGGCATATTCTTGGAAGTAAAGCAATGTGAGAAACTTCAATGCTCTCTCGTTACTTAGTCTGCAGTAATTTCAGCCATTTAATTATCTAATAAGGAACAGGATGCATGCAATATTTATTTAAACATCGCGTACAGTTCGAGCGCTTTGAGTTCTCATAGGAACTAGAAGTCTATGACAAATGTTTGCGCAAATATGTATTCATGTTATAGTGTCAATTATATTGTGCTATAAAGCATTTACCAATTATTATTCACGATGATGTGCTCTGAGCTCTTCTCTCGTATTGATGGCGCCAGCAATTACATGACTCACAAGTCGTTTGCTATTCTAATGCAAAGAAGAAGCAAGAAGCGCGAGACTCGCGACTGAATATGCGCGCTTTGATGATTTCACCGCCTCGTCGATACCTCAATACAGAGGCAGATTTACCTCTAGGCTTGATAGGCTATAGCCTAGGGCGGAAAATTTACTTTCTTCGTATTCATTTCTTCACTAAATGCGGCAAAATTTTCATAGCCTATGGACGGCAAAATTGTAAATCCGTCTCTGCCCTCAATTGTTGTAAAAATGTTCTCGTTTGTTCGTCATTTATTCAATGTAGGTGAATGAATGCATATTTAAATGAACAGACATGTAAACAAATAAACAAAGAAATTGATTATTAATTAGATACTTCTATACTTAACGGTTTGAGAAATTAATTTCTTCCGTATGTTTTCACTTGAGAATGAAATAAGTTGGTGGTAAATTGCAGAATAAGAAGCTGAAAGTAATGTAACAATTTTGCGTACAATTATGCCGTTAAGCTACATTTTTGGGTCAGATATGTTTATTTATTTCAACCGATATGGGATGGAAATGTACGAGTAATGCGTCGTATACTCATATATGATTCATGAGCCTTGCTTGCTGTTGCTTCTTCGGTTTGATACGCAACCGCAAGCGCTACAATGTAGCTTAAAGTCTTAAACTTTAACTTCGTAATGTAATAATAATAAAAAGTCGCAGGACCACGGAGCAGTACGTAAGCTTTTAAGTCAAGTCTACATATTTATTTAAATTCAGTGCAATATGTACACACATAACTTTTTCTTGCAGAAATTAATTTGTTCAATACTGAAGAATTGCAATAAGATTGAGTATGTATTGTCAGCCGCACTCCATTTCTCAAGCCAGCTGACTGACGCGTGTTGTCATTTAGTCTTTGGCATCGTGACCGATTCTAGATGGATGTAAACGACATGCTTCACTTGGATGTCGTCTAATCGAGAGGCTTCATTTATAAATCGGGTAATAAATGCATTTAATGCATGTGACATCCATGCGCAGGCATTCGTTGGACTCGATTGAATTGTCAATTCGAGTTAGCATTCTTGTAACTCCATCAGAAATGAATGACTTATGACAACAGATGCTCTCCAAGAAATTGTACTTTTCTCAGCTTTGCTTAGTCATCATCACATACTCGCATTATATCAAGCCAGAGACATTTAAGTTTTAATATATTTGGACATAAATTCGCCTGTGTAGACCGGCCGCGTGCATCTTAAGATAAACATGAATGAAACGCGTCGTAAACTCATTTCTGAGGCGTGAAAATTTATCTTAATTGGATGCTCCACTCGCGCCCCGAAAATGCATTTGCATACGCAATCAATTACTTTTATGAATTCGCCCATTTCTTCCCGGTCACCATCGTTGAGGCTGAAGCTAAAGCTAAAGCTGAGAATTGTGCGTTAACGAACTGAAAAACTTGAAAATTAAGCATAAATTCGAAGGCTCCGAAATAAATCCAATTAGCCGGGTCATTCCCATAAGTTTGCGGACTGAACTTGTATCGCAGCTTTAACAAGCCAGGACTGATATTATTTCCACATTTTTGTGTGATTTACGACGTCCAAACATAAGTCAACGGTGTAAATAACTAAATGAATTAATAAAATTCTGCAATGAAAGTTAAATTTGAAATGGTGCTTTATGATCATCGTCTTCTAATTGCTTTTACACTCATACTTAGAGTGAATCAAAGATAAAACAGCGTCTTAAAGAGCACTCCATAGTTGTAACGCGGAACTGATATAGCGATGGCTAGGAGAAAGGTGCATCTGCATCTGGATGGGATGGAAATGAAGATGAAGATGAGATTTAGATGCGCCCCCCTGCGGGGAACACCTATCGATAAATTTACATATTTTATGCGTGGCGTGTGGTTCATATTTTATTTCTTAATAAAATAAGCGATGCGCAGCCGCAGTGCGCTTGCGCTTAAAAATGCAGATAAATATATAAAATAAACGATAATATACAAAAATATATCTCCTCCGCTGCCAGCGAGATATACGCGTGTAATAAAATAACTGCATCGGGCTGTTATTATCATAGTTTATGCATTACCATTATCTCAATGCGCCAATGGGCTCATAACTATGACTAAGTCACTTTACTTTGCTGAAATCAATGACTTAATGTTGACAATTTCTTCCATCTATTCTTCGATCACACAACAATAAAAAGCAAATAAAAAACATGAAAAAGCTATAAATTATTGATGAGAAGTGATAAAATAAAAAAGAGCTAAGATTAAATACATGGCTCATCTAATGCGATTAGTTAAACATTTATTGAGCACTGACAGTTACAAGTTGCACTCGATTGAATTATCGAATTGCGGAGCCGGAGCCTGGCATAAATCTTCCTGCCCGGCCAGGACGAGGACTGACTGTCTGTCGACTAATTCCGAACATAATTCGAAATGCGAAGTGAAAACTCAGGTAGAAGAAAAATAACGACGGCCACCCATGTCGTCCTTATTCTTATTTATTCTCTATTCTTTATTCATTTCGATTCGCCGCATTCATTCATTCTTGGTTCATTCGTTCGTGATCCAGACGCATTCATTTCATTTCATTTCACCGTGTTTTCCATTCTTCGGCGGCGGATTTTCTTCCGTCTATTCTTCTTCCTCAAGACACAATGTACGTGTCCGAGGAGGAGACACTATCAAAACGTCGTCTTTATGCTCGGGCTCGTGGTGTCTTGTGTTGCTTGTCGTGTATTTTTGAAGCTTTATTTATGTCTAAGCACCAGTTTTATTATTTCATTTCATTCTATCTCTCAGCGGAGATAATACGCGCTAATGGACAAACAACACTCATACTCAAACTGTTCCTCCGAGTCCCAGGAGAAGAAGAGATTATTATGTAATGAGTTAATTATGACCGGCAATCGGCTGTAAATCTTTTATCACATAAACTTCAATGTGCATACGAAGAGGCATAAATATACATGTGTACAAGCGTGAACACAAATAATTTTACACTTGTCTTAAGTAGATATAAGAATTATACTGTCTTAAGTATAAGAAATATTGTCAGTAAGTAATTGATAGACTCAGAGAACGGTAGATATTTTTGCATGGAATTGCAATGCATTGAGAGAAGAACAATAATTGGAGTGGCTTTTAACTCGGTGAATAGTCTTGATTCTTGTGGTTGGTCCTCCTTAGCCGGGCACGCTCGCACGAAGCTGACCTCTTGACACGCGGCGCGCACTGATTTTGCAGACTTTTATTCGTGCAGACTGCAAGCAAAGCCACCAAGGCGACACTAAGAACTATTACCGAGCGTGCCGTAAACAATACCACATCGCAATACCAATCGTTAGTATCGTTAATAAATGCAAATGGCATGGGAGGCGCATGGGATCAGAAATCAGGATAGCGTGTCTCTGCGATAAAGCCAATCAATGTGTAATGGCTTTGAATTTATGTGCAGCCATAGTCATGCGCAAGCGTATATGTAGCTTCTTAATAATTTAGAAATGTCCGGAATGTACCTAATATAATGATTGAAATTATACGCAACATAGAATCTGCGTGTTGACGAAGTCGAAGAATTGAAAAAGGAATTGTATCCTCGTACCGAATAAACTACTCGTAAATTCACCTTGATTGTCGCTAACAAGTGACTTCACCTTGTCACAATTTCAATTTTCAATCAATTTCGTCCGAATTCGAACGGTTGGCGTTGTTGTGCTGACTTTCCCAAGACAACACTGCATATTGAGAGGGCATTAGACAAAACGTAATTGCCGATTAATTAAGACCACCAAAGTGCTACCACCTTTTCCCCAGGTCGTGTGTGCATGTCGCCTTGTTATGCACGTCGTTCGACAAACGCGTAGGCATACATCACTTTGTAATGAACGCCCAATGCGTGTTCGCGTTGATTCGGTTTCAGTCTCAGTTTATTAGTCAGGTTGACTTCAATTCACTTCACTTTGTTTGAACCCACCACCCAGCGAGTATCAGGCAGTGATACCCATAATAGATCGTAAAGAGCAATACTTAAATGATTTATGATTGATTTCCAAACTTTTTCGGCTTGGCTCGAGCCGAGCCGGGTCAGGTTGAGTTCGTAAAACACTGGTAGTTAATGAGCAATTAATTTAATATGATTTGCGACTGAGGATTTTATTATAGACCACCCAAAAAACCAAACGCGTATCGGTTGACGTGGAAACTTCTATTCAATATCA
This sequence comes from Aleochara bilineata, assembly GCA_003054995.1. Taxonomy (NCBI): domain Eukaryota; kingdom Metazoa; phylum Arthropoda; class Insecta; order Coleoptera; family Staphylinidae; genus Aleochara; species Aleochara bilineata. The sequence continues at coordinate 25,127 of NBZA01000197.1, forward strand.
ATTTACTGATTAATAAATTATTAATTGTAATTAATATGCGTGACATTTAAAATTATGATTTATTATATAATTTAGGAAAAAACTTAAAAACTACCTAAAAGTTTAATTTTTAATTTGATTTAATTAAAACTAGATATAAATGTAATTTAATACTTGTTATTCAATTACATACCGTAAATGTTAATATTTTTTTCGGTTACGAAGAGAAATCGTGTTTGGTGATTTGCATTTAAACTAGCGCTGTATTATTTTAATGGATTTATTTTAATGAATTATCTTCCATTTGAAGAAATTAATTGTAATCTAAGTCACGTTTTCTGCGCGCTTATCGGGCGAACAACCAAGCACCAAGAACGCGTATAAGTTATACCAACTCACAGGAATTAGTTTCTATTTAAAGCGATTTGATTCATTGCCATTGTTAAATGAGCAATGAAAATATTTGTAAATATTAAACGAATTACCAGATGTGTACTTAGGTAGTTGTTCAATGTGTCGTAACTGCAGCGCTCGTTTACACCATGTTTACAAGAAATACTGACCTGCATTGTTCTTGAATTCATAGACAATTCAAGAGCAATCTAAATTCTAAGCCTCGTTGACTTTGTCGGCGATCGCAAGCGCAAGAGCAAGTTGCATGTGCAAATGTCGTGAATACTCTCTGACCATATCTATTATTGAACTTGTCCTGCATTCAATGGGCGCACAAGCACAAGTGCTTCGCCACTCGTTGGTATAATTTTATTTATACGTTCCTGGCCAAAAGCGCATATTGTCGCTGCGCTGGAAACGAAGAAATGACGACAGCAATAGTCCAGTCGATACCGCTTTTAGTTCGTACCCTATAAAAGGTACTTAAGCGTTGTGTCGTCGAGGAATGAGGAATATTTAATGTGTCGCCTTTGGATTCTTTGCAGCAAAGCGGGTAATAATCATTTCTTCCGCATGTGCCACCAAACAAGTTACAGTAGTTGTGGCAGAGTACACAGAATGAAATCATAAAAACTTGAAGAAGCACCAAGCAGCGACCCATGTACATATTCCCTAGAAGTTTTATTGGGTTTTTATACGATTCAAAGATGCGTGTGCTTGCTTTGAAATTAATTTAATTACATGACTTCTTAATGCCCAGTCTAGTGTGCACGCCTGGCATGAGATTTATTTATGCAGTCGTACGTCGACCGTTCATAGAAATAATGGCTGGCGTTTGAAATGGAGAAATGTGGCCAATAACGCGATAAACATTCGATTAAATTAAAGCACCTGCAATCACGTTGAATAATCTTTATCTGATTGGCGCTCTTATCGCAATCGCCCATTCGATCAAACACGTATGCATAGATGTATGGACATTTCGGGAGGTGATGGGACTGATAATACAGTCAAATTACTCTACATTAATTGAATACATTAATAGGCAATGCAACGCATTGCATTGCATTGCGTTAACCTGATTTATATTATTTTTACTCAGTCATTCGATTTCTCAGTCAACATTCAGCATACCTTCAATTAAAATGCTGTTGATGAGCAGCGAGAGAAGAAAACTTAATAAAAATCGTTCGAATCGTAAAAGTAGGCATTTTTCTAATGCGTTCTGGAGGTAATTAATGGCTTCGACATCGTGGAACGCGTGTTTGCTGCGCGCCGAGCAATTACGATGCGACCGAGTGATAAGAGCGCGCCGCGCTAGATCAAACGCATTTATCTTCTCACTGGAACTGCAGTAGATTCTCGACCAAGAGTCACCAAAAATTAATATCAATCATATGTATGTACATATTATGTGAATATAATTATAAGTCCAGTGCATGTTTGTGTCTTAATGAGAAAAGCTGATATGATTTATGCAAGCCGTTCATAAATAACTGTCATGTAATTGTTGATTTTGGCAGTTATTTTGAATAATATCACATAATATTGTATGAAATTAACGAGCTGAGGTGTGTCTTTATGAGGGGCTCGCATCGTGGCGAAGATACCCTCATAAATATCATCGGCGTGTCACTTTAAAATGTTGATGATAATTAGACGTAAATCACGCGCTAAGGAGGTCGCTGTAATGCCGCAAGAGGAGGAAGAAGAAGAAGGCCGACGCGACGCGACGCGATGTGGTGCAGATGATGAGGCAATAAAGGCTCACTCAACGGTAGCCGAACACAAAAGCTCAGCTCTGGTCAGCTAACACACAGCGACATAAAAAACGCGTCCGAAAGGGTTAAATTACCTTTCGAAATTAAACTGCGGCCCCGCCATCGTAAATCTCGCCGCTAATAAGACAAAGTATTTAAAATCACAGCACGCGTTCATGAAAATAATGACTTTGTAATTAGTTATGAAGCATACAATGATATTTATCAAATTCTTTAACTAAAGTTTGAAAACTTTACTTTTACTTTAATTATACTTGAAAGTAAAGCATCAAAAGGGAAAAAACTGATGACGGTTGATCGATTAATTGATTGCAATCAATTAAAAGCGCAGCAAAAAATTGAACGGTTTTGTAACATTCGAATCTAACGGCAACTCGCAGACAAGTTAATTGCGAACAAATCCCTTGGCTGTGTCAGCCGACAAAGCCGAGGCGGACTGGAAGACACAATCTATGCCAGTGGACAATATTTATGCCCCTTTGGGTGTTAATTAAGGACTAATTAATCTATTACTATTGCGCCGGGCAACGCGGATACGAAACGAGAAGTAGAACGCAACACAGTGTGGCGCGGCGCTTGTTTTATCGACGCAACGTGCAAGAGTTTTAATTAATGGCAATAAGTTTTTTAATTAAGGTCTCAATACACGCTTTCCCCATATTGTACAACAATTAGAATGCACGCAGGAAAAACCCACAGCGTTTGAAAACTTTATGTAATCTTTATTATCAACAATTCATTAAAAAGTTTTTCTCAGGAAAAAACATCTTTTGAGAGAAATATTGCGAAGGTACATCTTTGTCAACTTGTTTAAGGAGTTTAGGAATTTCCACGACAAGCACGTATCTTGGCAGCTGACTACTAGTGAAGAACGCTTGCGTTAATTAATTAAAATCAAGCAATTAGACGCGAGATAATAGCAAATAAGTCCATTGTAATGTGCACTCACGCCAAATGCAAACCGCACTCGGGGTTTTGCATTCAATGACGACGAGACCCTTTTGAGTCTAATTTCAATTCGTTACCGCTCAAAATCGCCGGCAATCACTTGCCATCGCTGGCATGCTCATCGGATAAATGCCAGATTTACCAAAAGTGTCGACTTTAATGCGCTTGCAAACTTTTCGCACGTTGCGCGTCTGCCCAAAGAAGCATCACTCCCGTCATTACAATTAGCACTTAACATCCATGCATTCTCTCAACATGTTTGTGCACTCTTCCACTGAAATCAAACAAATTTGCCATTCCATTGCCTTGCAATGCATCGCATTGCATTTGAACGCACGCTTTCCAACGAATCAACGTATATAAATGACCAGCAATAATCATAATAAGCGTTCGTACGCAGGTGTGGAATTGATCAAAAGTTAGCCACGGAACTGAACAGCGCCAACCATCAGGACATTACATCAAACGGTGCGGTTGTTAAGGCGTGTATTGAATTGCAAACGGTGCATTTTCATAATTTTCCAAGCGTATATCTGACTTGCAGATACCGTCAGTGCCGAAGCGTTGACAGGTTATCGGTTTCATTCAGCGCCTCTATGTAGGTATTCGTGGATCATTTCCTTGGACAAATCGTAGTACGCATCATAAAAATGCAAACTGCATGCCTTTTACTCGGCTCAGAGTGATTTAAACCGTTTCATAAACACTACATTACTCCTTTCTGGATCTATTGATAGTGTTAGGTGTAGTGTGTTGCCTAACGTTTAGCTTCAAGCCTGATATATGATAAGAAGAAGATAAGTACTTTGAATTATTTGAAAATAATTATGTTGTTATCTGAGAGCAACATGTGTCGCTGGCCAAGGCATCATTAATGAAGAATTGAATAAAACTTTATTAGTTCCTGCTAACATTCCACGAAGTATCAGCCACCGACGCGTCACGTCACTTCAATCCACTCCACAGGATTCAGTTGTGATTGCTTTACGACGCCGATAAACGCAATTGGTTTTTCTATTTCGCGCAGATAAGAAACAAAACGACACGAAACGAAACGAAGCGCTGCCTTTGGCTTTGCGTTTGTCCTAATCGGGTTTTAATTAAAAATAATTACGCGAAGGTTGGTTGGTTTGGTTTGTTGTTGGCGTATTTCACAATAGCCACTCGTGCTGGTCGCCATTCGCAGGGAAAAAATCAATGCACGCAACTGATTCGCCGACGAGATAAATTAATGAAGATGCACTTTTATGCGCTCACTGATTGATGTCCGATGACTTTAATTAGAGGATTCATGAATGTTTTGCGCATTCCGGTGAAAAAGCAAGCCAGACATTTATTGAATTTGCATTCAATTCGCTTCACTTCACATAGCATCAGTTCAGTTCAATTCAATTCAATTCAAATTTAAATTGATTGCGTTGCTTAAAAACACTAGAAGGCACTAGTAGTTCGTTCTATAGGTGATTAGCAGATTCTTTCGTGGAGATATTTTGGGCATGGAATTTTAATCAATAAGTAATCTTTAGTAAAGTTTATAAGGTTATAAGGAGTGAGCACGGAAGCTTTCAGTTATTGCTTGAAAACGTATATTGTACGTACTGGCCCTTGAGCTATTTGCTCGTATTATGCAAATGTTACAGTTGCTTTATTGTCTCTTATCAAATATCGTGCATTTCCCAAACGCTAAGCAGCCAGCCGTCAGACATGAATATCTGATACATGTTTGAATATTATTAACGTCGCGTTGTTGGTTTCTCGTGCGTATGAATATTGTCCCTTCACTAACAATATTTTCCTTCATTTCCATTTTCGAGATGCATCTTCAGATAGCTTAACTGTGGACATTCATTAAATAGACTTCAATTTTAAGAATAATTTCAGCAATAAATAATTTTCCAGACTTAAATCCATGATAGTTTATTACCTTAGCAAATATTTAATATTTCCTAACACTAATTTATATATAAAATAGATTAATATCGCGATTGATATCTTAACGATGTTCAAACATCTTAAGGAGTTTAGTAAGCAGATAGAATAAACCTGTGTACGAGTATTTATAAACATTTTGATTTTTTGATTCGTTGCTGTACATTTTCGTGCGTTTCAAATTAATTACCGTTGTAATGTATTATTGATTATTATTGATTAAAAATCAATTTCTAATGCATACATACGTTGATGCATGTGTATATACATATATTAGCACATTCTGATCTTATCAGTGGCTGCATTTATGACTGCTCTGGCATTCCAATAAGTAATTATATAAAGTAATTTCCGACGGTTTGATCTAATATCGAAGCAAACTCTCTTCAAGACAAACATTTCTCTTAAGTGATCGTAAACGCAAACGTGCAGCACTTGCAGGCAATGGCCAGCCAGCCAGCATGTCGTCTGTCAGACGAAAGAAACCCTTGACAAGTTCATTTCCATTTCGTAAAACAATTTCGCGACAATAAATAACCGCCGATTGCGGGCAGCACAGAGCCCAGCTGAGCAAACGACTGACAGAGATGATGCAGTATTTGCAAGTCGAATGCACGTGGCACAATAAACAATATTTTGCGCGCGTCCCGACATATGCATTATTTATTTGCATGCAAGTGTAGATATTCAACGAATGACAATTGAGTCGTAATGGAATTGGAAGTAAACTAAACGAAACGCAATGCAATGCAAGGCAATGATTTACGAGCCCTTGCACGTTTTTGCGTGCGCATTTCTAAGCTAGCGCTAGAAAATTAATTCGAATCGCAACGCATAAATCCACTCGCTGCCTGCTCCTGGCTGATTTCTGGCACTTGACTTGACTTGACGCAATTGATTTCAACCTGTTGCACTGCACAGCCGGCCGGCGGCGCTTTCATTAAAATTTTACGATGCGCCCCGGCTCCGACCGGCATATTTCCGCATTTCAGCTGGAATTTACGATGAGCACGCTCACGCCTGCGATCGCGATTGTAATTCAAAATAAATGCCTTGTTATTGGCCGTGTTTGCTTTGCGAAGCGTCTCAAATCATATTGCACTCGAAGGAGTGAGTGCATGTATGCGCCGTACCACTGCAGGTACACGACGGATAAATCAAAATAGGCAGTGGATTTTAATTACGGCTACGTTTTACGTTTTATGCCACGCCAGACCCGGCAGAAGCGGAAAATTTATTACAAATCAGTAGATTTCCTGTCTTGCGTCTATCCAAAGACCAAGCAAGCAGTTGACTGTCTTGCCTGGGTGCTTGCTGCTGATTGATCGACTGAGTAAGTGATCCGCTGCAACGCGATGCATCGCAACGGCTGAATGCACATCGCGTATGTAGAATTGTGTGTGCGGTGCGTTGTTATATTTCGACTGATCTTAACTGTCCAGTCCTGTAGTGCGTCAATCTTGAGTTACACGTGTTTTCGTCATTAAACAAGACGGCACCGACACCGCCACGGCACTTCTTACGGAAATTATACCTTCCCAAGAAGTGCTGGCAAGTACAGCGCAGCTCGTGTTGTAACTTAATACAATTGCTGCTGATGTGATAACAATCATGCAACTTGTTCTTGAGCAACCTGAACAACATCTAATTTTTTATAATACCTACATACTTAGGTACATAGGTATACATACCTACTCTCACTCGTGTTCTTAATCTTGTTCTGTTCTTCCTGATGACTTGAAGCAATTGACACTGCAGTTGAACGTAATTGCTGAGATGGAACAATACTGGCTTTCAGTTGTGAAAATATTTCACAAAGCTTGCTTGCTTATCTTGTGATTATGAAGCGCAATCTTCGCCTATTTGTACGTGTTCGATTATCACTTCTTTGATCTATTGATCATCTATTGAACAAATTGCTGGCAATCATCAGTGATTGTCAGAAGAATAAGATAATATGTGTTTATAAGACTGGACGAAGTAGAAATTTTTTAAGATTTTTATGTTTTTAAATTTTGATAGAATATTGAAAGTGGAGTTATAGTCCACCTACGTTATTTCCTTCAAGTTTAATAACTTAATAGTCAAATATTTATCAAGCATCAAGCAAGAATTAATAAATAAATAAACAAGACAAGACTCCACTGAAGGTCTGAAGAATGCAATTGCGTGTGAGACGCCAGAGTAAAGTTGAAGTTTGCTCGTAATTAAGCCCACCAACGCACGCGTCCAGCATTAACACCTCACCTCGGCGTATAACATGGTCGGCTGAATGCACGAAATAATTTTGCAATTATCCGTCTATCCACCAACGTGCATACTTGATGTATCATAATTCGTCGAGCGCTGTGCTGGGTGAAAATGTCAGTCAGATAAAAGAAATAAATTCGTGTATAATGGCATCGCATAGCCAATTGAATAAGATAAAAGGCATTTAATTTATGGATTGCGCCGCTCAGGTCTGCGTGCTGCGCTGCGCTGTGTCCGGCTGCGTTCAAGAAATGGGTATTGTATTGTGCAATTGTTTGTGCGTGGTGCGGTGCGCCAATAGATTTCCGTGCCGCGCTTAATCCGATTGATAAATTAAATGATGCCACCATAACACACATTTAATACTTCAAGCCATGCAGTGCGGAGCGTGTAGGTGTTCTCCAGCATCAATAGCAATGGGAATGTGGAAAAATATCCAGCAGGTTTACACGTTTCTTAACTTTTCGGCTATGAAACTAATTTTACAAATCTTCTCCCGCATCGTCGACATCTAACATTTCATTTTATTGATTTCGACTTCGCATAGCATAACACAGCATACTTAACATCTAATGCTTCAGTTACAGGAATAATTTATTGCGCGATTGGAGGTTTATGTGGTTGCGTACATTATCAAATTTTGCAAACATAACCAATAACATGTTATAGTATGTACATAATGTACTGTGGCATATTCTGCCTGCGCACTTTCTACGCATTGCATTGTACGGATACTTAACATTTGTATTATGGGTATTTTATATAGCGATCAAAATGTGTATAATGCTTTTATTGCTTTTCTCACGTTCTTCTTTTCAAATACGGCATTCTTTGCGAACTATGCATTGCTGTCTGTTGTTGTTCACAAGAACTCGCACTCCGTACGCGTACTTTGCTAAAACGTCGTCTAAGATAGCCAGCCGCTTACTTCCAAAAGAGCAAAGAGCTGCGTCAGTTTTATTTTATTTTTATTACCGCAAAAAACATTCTATCAACTTCATCCATCTCGTCGATGCAATAGAATAAACCCAGCCGTTCACATTCGCATTCGCGAATGAAACGATCACAGCCGTAACGTTTGACTTACGATTGACAAGAAGTAACACATTAATATAATAGAAATAAATGTATGCAGATTTATAGTGTCCATGTTCGGGCTGCGCTTGCGTTATGTGTAAAACACATAAAACTCTTATCGCGATGCCAAATAATTCACGATTGCCATAAATATTGCGAAAGAGTTGTTTTGCGGGACTGAGCTGCATGTAATATCAATTAGCAAAACACATTCGTATTAACAAATGCACAGCGCAGTGCAGCGCAGCTTTGCGCTGGAGTGGAATGCAAAGCAGATGACATTAGTTGCGTTTAAGTGTCGGGCTTAATGTGGCATTCGCTCGTTTATTATCCGCGTGTAGGACGTGCCAGAAAGCTAATGACACGTTCTCTAGCTATTAGACCGGGCATTAGGATTTGCTTAATTTCTTTTGTTGTTCCGGCGAGATTTACTCGAATAGTTAACAGAAACTGTCAGCTGCAGTCGTGACTTGTCTATGATCTATGCGCGAATTTACTTTGCTTTCCTTTGCTGTGCTTACTCGGAAGGATAATTAAATAAAATCCTCTGCTTATATTGCAAATGTGAATAAATCATAAGAACATTGTTTATGCTCTTAATAATTTTTGAATTCTTTAAATTCTTGTCTTTTAGTATTAAAAGTATAATCCATCTTTCGTCTGTCTAATAAGAATTAAATTTTCCATTCGCTTTGATTTCGTTTCGTTGCTCTAAGAGCTACTGGAATGCATTTTAAGGTTAGGTAATTCAAGTGGAAATGCTACTTACTTGTGGTCAATACAAGCCGTCAATGCAACTGACAACAGAAGCGCTTCTGAATAGAAGTTCGGTGTAAAGTTACTCGAGAATAAGTATTGATAAGTCGGTATTAATTGTCCACTTGTCAGTTGCTGATTGAATTGGAACCTAAAGCCAGCCAGGGTAATCCCACCGTATATGGAACGCTTGGTTTGACTTGAGTTCAGTTGACTTGAGGATTCTCCGTGTCCAATGCCTATCAATTTACAATTAAATGCATTGTAGAATAGGTAATGAAGTGCTTTGTGTTGCCTATCTGGGAATTATCGTCATAAATCTTTCGATTTTTATATAAAACATTGAAACTTTCTCCTGTGGAATGCTGTTATCACGTTGATAAATGCATGTTTCTGTGTTTAAATTCGAAACAACTTCATTCGTATGATGTTTGTCCAAATCGTTGGAGGTAAGCGTGTAGGTGGTGCGTATAGAGAGTGGTATCTGGGCCTGGGTGACATGACAGCATACTAATTTCGTACACACATCGGGCAGCCGACATAAAATAAAAGACATGTTGGAAGGCACACGAAATCGATTCGGAAATTTATATGCGTCGCGTCGGGATGCGCCCGCTCGCTCGGGTCAATATTGTTCGCCGATCGAGGGAACAATGCGACAAGACGGACAAACGGCCGCTCGCCGGTTTGTTGACCACGGGACATTATTATGGCCAGACATCAACATCGACTACACGAAAAAATGTAATTATTTGTCAAACGGAATGTGGCGCGCGCGCGATCGCGCTTTGTTCTTCGGCCGCATCAATATGCACGCGCGAGCGAAACACGGGTGAACATGAGTGTCCAGGGGGCACGTGGGCGACGTGCCCTATTGTTATGTTAGGTCAGCAACGCCATACAAATGCTGAGACAAATTCACTCAACATGTCGTGCCTGCGTCGCGACATTTGTCGATGATGTCCTAACGTGTACGTTTTGTCACCTAACCTATTCTTATTCTCTGCGACACGTGACCAGAAAACCAATACAACACGATTTCAATTTCAGTAATTTATTCAATTTTATTATTCATTTTTACGTGCCCACACATTCGAAATTATTTTTGACACCTCTGAACGCACAGAAATTGGAAATTAATTACTCACTCACTCGTAAACTAAAGTAAAGTAAAAGGTTTCAAGCTTTAAGCTTAATTAAATTTACGACATGGCGACGTGCGTTATTGACTTTTATATTGTCTTCAAACATTGGTTTTGACTCGAGAGCGCCTCCTAAAATTTACTTGGCGTTCGACCTCCTTGAAGACAAGAGCCAGAGCATAGCATAAGCCGGAGTAATAATGAATTGTTCAATGAGTTATTAGGTGTGGGAACTTGGTCTTCTCTCGGTGAACTTTATGAGCGCGATGATAGCTCAGCTCGAAAAATGCCCGTTAATTTACCTTTGCCTTTAGTGATACGTACCTTACAAATGTATAATACCTGTGTGTTCCAAGCACACAGCCTCTCAACTCAACGCAAGTCAAGTGGAAAACAAACCACAAAAAATGCTTTAAAACAATAAAGCACCACACACATAACATAACTCACAATCTTCACATTTTCATAACGTATGTGTATTAATCACCTACCAGGTGCTCATCTAAATGTTCTTCTTACAATGACCCATTGACTGGTGGTCATTTTAGGTTAAAACACTCGGTGTAAAAGGTTAAAGTATGGGTAATTCTTCCTAGCCTAAGGTGAAATGCACCACAATGTGTGTGCGCCTTTAGTTGTTAATTAAAACGAATGAAAATTGATTTTGAGAGGTGTAAAACATAAATAATAATATAAGACCACTTCGTCGGGTAGAACAATGCTCATCTGGTCAAGAACAAAAAGCAAAAGAAAAGTAACTTGCAATATGTAATCTGCGCAGCAAGTCTAAGCTCATGTGTAGAAATTACCTGGGGTGAAACGTGACTCTAGCACTTTTATTGATGTCAGATGAATATTTTTAATTTAAGGGCAATTTTAAAGTTAGAAATACATACTTTTCAGTTCAAAAACAATTGAACTTTAGTATACTTACCAAATGCAAGCATGGATTTTTGCCAGTGCACTGATGTAATTACATATTGTCGTCGGATTGGATATATGCTCACACATTGCAGTTGGAGCATTGACGGCGATAAGTAGGATGCCAAAGTTCTTAAGCATTATTATCGTCCGCGCAAACGTAGTGTTGCGCTGTTACTTTTGACAGTTTGCCGCTTATCCTTGGCAGGAGGAAGCCGATGAGTGATGGCACGCTCAAGGGTGCGATTATGATTTTCTCAATGAAATAATACGCGCTGAGGCGTTATAAAAAGACACGTACCAAGCAACGTTCCAGCCTTAGCTTCATATCCAGCTCACACTTGCTTATTCGGCAATAATATTGATGAATAATAATCGACTGGCGTCCCATATAATTACCACTTGTCTCTCGTGCGGTGTATTCTCCTCGCGTAATCATAGTTATTTGTGGCTCATTGTTGTTAGGTGTTCTAACTTTCGCATTACGCAAGCACAAGCAAGGCGCCTGGCATGAAAAAAGGAATAAATTTCCATGGCAAATGATGAAGTAAAGCTTCTTTTAACGACACACTGCAAATTGCATTTTTAGCGTCAAACGTCCGTCGGTTGGTGTTGGCTTGGCGCCTCCTTCATTCAATGATTTGATGTGATAATAATATTCACGCGAGGCGCCTGTGCAACGCAATGCAGATGATTTATTGCTGGGTTGGTGCTCATTGTCACAGGACGCAACGTGTGAAATCTGCAATTCAGCCCATTGTGCCGTCCGACAATTTATCAATTATCATGTGGATGCTAATTTCGCCACACTGCGCTCAGCTGTGAGTTATTACTTTATCACCGTGTCTGCACCTTGACAAACACGCGACAGGAGAAAAATGCTTGGCAGCGCGACGCCACGCAGCACAAAGAGAAGAGAAGAGACACTTAATGCCCGCGAAGAGTGCTCATTCCTCGGTGCTTCTTCAGTGACCGCTTGAAATTAATCAACGCTGGCTGGCGAGGTGCGTGTCTTGGAAGAATGTGAAATTACATAACAAACGCCTCGTT
>NBZA01000197.1:39580-50892 GCA_003054995.1 Aleochara bilineata
GAATCTTTACGACGTGTACTTCTTCTTAAATAAAGTTCTTCTTATGAGGAAGGAGAGAAAAACGCCTGGCAAGCAGACGTAATCAGGCATCATTTAGAGCCTTTTAAAAAGCACGGACGAAATTAAATTGTGATCATCAAGCGTCGCGTGTCATTTAATGTCTCTCAATCACGAACGCCCAGCCTCCATCATTTAGCTATATAGCAACCGAATAATTCCTCGCTCATCTTACGGATTCTCCACGCTTGCGCTTGAGAGAAATTTATTTGTCGCCGGGTCGCGCACGTCTCTTAAAAAACAATATGTGAGTGAGGTTTTTCCTCGCCGCGCAGCGGTTGATATTTAGCTCGTTTTTATTGCGATTTGCATAAACGATATTTCCGATTGCAGTTCAGCGAAATTTATTATATTTGAACGCCAAATGATGATTGCGTCTGGTCACGCAGCGCATTTCAAAAAAATGTAACAAATTTAATACAGTTTAAAGGTTTATGAGCCGGTAAACGTCTTAAAATCGTATTAAATTTGACAAATTTATGCTAATCATCCAAGAAGCACATAGTTTTAAAGGTCAGTCTATTAGCATTATATGTCTCATGACGCCAAGCACTGTGGGTTTACACAGACGACAACCAAAAAAGGAGACTGTAGTCTAATTCACTCACTACGTCACCAACTATGCGCCGGCAAGGATTTTCCTTCACGTTTGCGCTTGATTGCGATCGAAATTGTAATGTGTGCAAGGTTGTCTTTCGACACGCACAGCAACGCAACGCAGCGGCTTGGGCGTGGGCGGTTTTCATTCACTTGTTGGTAGTCATTAACGTTTTCTATCGAATAGTTCAGCCAGGCAACAGGCAACATTCAAAAGTGCTCCTGGCAAAAATGCAAATGTTGATTCACGGCACGTTTTCGGTGAATTCAACACTCATTTACTCATTCATCCATTCATTCTTTCATTCACAAGCACCAAACACTAGTGTTATATAAAAATACGAAAAGGTGAATGTTGCTTGGCTTATAATATGCAGATAAACGCAATCATTAGCGCAGCGCGCTAGCGTTCGAGATGAATGGGTTTCGAGTTAGAAACGTGAAATTCACGTTGCGGAAGTTGTGGGTGGTTGGATTACTCAAACCTCCTCGGCGTCTTCTCTAACCGAAGAATAAAAATTATGTTAATTCTATATTCTAAGCGATGCATGATGTACAAGATGCGCACTTAAACTACAACCTACTAACAGGCAACCACTACCAAAAGTAAAACTTTCTTTAACCTTTGCTTTGAAGATACATTAATGAGAAAATGTATTAAAGATATTGCTTTATTTCTTGTATACTGTATAATGTCACGTGCCATTACATTATTCTCTAACAAGCGTTCTGGATTCTTGATGAACGAACGTCTTGCAAGTTGCTTCGGTGCTTGTGCATAACAGCGATTAGACATGCATCTCGCTGAAGGGAAATGTTGCAGGCGCTATAGAGAACAATGAGTAATGTCTTCATTAACCCATCGGGCAGGAGATACCCACAACAAGGCATTAAACACATGCATTAAATCATCATTGAGCGAAAATTAAAATTAGATAATAAACTAGCCGCGTTATTGTTATAATAATTAAATTTAACGACTGCCCATTATTTTTGCTGCGCATTCTTCTAGCAGCCTGTAGTGCTCTGTCAATTACTTACGCTTAAGCGTTCATTCATTAATTACGGCTGAAATATTTAAGAACAATTAAAAATTAATTGAACGGATATTTTGTTCTGTTAAATTGCAATTCGCAGCAGTGATCTGGAGAATTTATGAGTGGAGCGGCTGTTCGGTGCCTTTTTTCTTCGTAGTCAGCCGTCAATTTTAAATTGTAAATTGCAAATCTGAAAAACGATGCGTCCTGGGCCGCCGAAATGTGCTGAAAAACAAGTGTAGGTACGAATAAAACATTTTTGTTGTAATTGGCGCAGGACGCGATGCCATGCCGACGTAAGAGCAGAAGAAATATATAGACTAATTGTGAGTTATAACGATGATCAGGGCAGATAACAAGTGCTCATCAAGTTTCAAAGCGAGTCAAACAATTTACGCAGCTCTTTGGCTTCGGCGTGTGCTTCCAGGTATTATAATTGTTAATAAATAACAAAGCAGCGCCCTAACAATTCTGATATAAATATTGAAATGGCGAATAAATATGAATGCTTACTGCTAGTGATTGCAAATGTAAATGTGAATGCGAATGCAGTATAACACTTGATATCTTAAGGTATGGGTACAACTGCAGTGTTGCAACTGCACTTGCAGTTAGTTATAAGTTTATTTTATGCGATGCGCTGCCCGTGTCGCGGCTGGGATGCTGGGCTTGTGCTTGTGCATGGGCTTCTGCTCACTCAATACGGAAATATTTATTGTTCCAATTAAAAGCCGCGTGTGTTATATGTGTTCTCAGAGCCACCCGCAGCAGAATGCTGGCTGGGCATTAAAAATTCAATAAGTTACCCGTGCATTCGCTTGGAATTACTCGAAAATCTATAAACAACTTAATTGCAAGCAAAAATTATTCTTTATTGGCTTGTAATTTATTTCATTTCACTGGGGAGTATGCAAATTTTAATTAAAATTTAATTTCGTAATAATACGTACATATGTACGTACGTTGTAGGTAAAACTTAACACAAATTAAGAAGTTAAGTTAAGAAAGGGAGTATATAGTTGATACTTCACTTCTATCAAACTTTCTACATTCATTTATTATACATATACATGCATAAGTTGTCAGTTAGTTTGCCATTCAGCGCAGCCAGCGTGGATGTGGATTTAAATTTAAATCGTGCAAGATTAAGCACTGACTTCGACGTCGACGTCGACAGCAGACTGACTTGACTTGGTTGCGTTCGAGAGCAAATCAATGATTAAATTATGAATGAATGAATGAACGATCGCAGCAAATGAATGAAATGGAAACGCGTAGGTCGCGCTGTCCCTGAGTTGCCTGGCTTGAGCAAACGTGCGGCGTTCGAGCGCCAGCAGGTTCAACTGCAACTGCCGCAACTGATAATGTATTATATGGACAAGTAGGCTCGCTTCGCTCCGCTCGTGCACTTGTCTGTCTCGGCTTAGACAATCATGAAAAACTTATCGGCAATGATAAACTAATAATCTACATATGGATCATATTTAAGAAGCGCCCACGTCGATTAAGGTGGCACTTTCGCTATTTGATCTCGTTTACTCGTTTCCCTCGGCTTTTTTCCCGCTTGATCACTTCTTCCTACACTCGACATGGATTACTGAATGCCAATATGTATAATATTTAAAAGCAAACTGGATTGGTTTGGTCTTTAAATTAATTATTTTCTATCGCAAGCACAACCACAAGCGATTAAATACATTTTATGTGTCTATGAATATTTATTAACAATATATTTATTGCTTGCAAGCTTAGAACTTGAAAAGTTTTGAATTTGATTTGTGGGTGATTCAACAATAGACCAGACCAGGCCAGGCCAACATGCAAAGCGCCACGCAATATTATGATTAATTAATTAATGTGGGATGTTGATGAGTAAACTTTGCACAGTAAAAGAAATCAGCAAGGTGTGATTTCGAGCAATACCAACAACGAACGAGTTGATAAACAGGAAACGAACGATTAATTATGAGTAATGTTCTGATATTCGCGAAAAATTTCTTAGAAATAGATATTTCTCTGCGTCTTAACATATGCATCTTCTTATTTATTGTGCTTGTCTTGTATCTCTACTGATTGCAAAACCGCAAACGTGTGCGCCACCCACACACGCATCGTCAATCTGCAGTGACTAGGACATCAACGTCGTCGTCAACTGCTTGTCAATACATTCGCATTGACGATTCATTCATTCATATTCATTCACGAGCAGCAAGAAACAAATAAACATTCACTATATCATTATATTCACGTCAGAAGACAGTGAAATCAGCAAATCATAGAAATTATTGAGTGTTTAAGTTACTCATCAATCGATGAACATGGAACGTGGACGTGGACGTGGAGGATGCTCGAAGACGATAAAACGTTCGACGTCGATAGACTAATGAGCGGCAATATTACATGAAAGTTTCGCAATTAGATAATTCATTCAGCTGGCTGCCTGCCTCGCTCATTCATCTTTGCACTCTAACGTTTTAATTGCATTCATTAATTAACATTCATCCATTTGTGAATGCGTTCATTATTTTCATTCATTATAAGTTTGTTGTTTGTCTCCTTGATTGAACGGTGCTTGTGTATTTTAAATGAAAACTTTAAGAAGTTTTAAGTAATTTCTTTTTATTTTGTTTTTAATTCTTATGGTCGGTGACTTATAAGTTGGTAAGCTGCTATCGTTTTGTCAATAGCAAATCTTTATAGTTGGTGGTTGTCAGGCTAACAACCAACAACTAACTGCAAGAGAACAACACACAAGTGAACCTGCAAGTGAACCATTTAGAAACATGTGTGCTAAGTTGAGATAAGTTTTAAACGGAAACGTAGTAAGTAGTAAAGTAAGGTAAAGAACTCTTTGCGATAACAGGCGACGACAACACAATGGAAGTCACCGAAGATTGAATACGCTGAGATTAAGTTAAGAATAGACATTAGATTTTTAAACGCCATCCACATGCACAGTCGACGCGAGTAGAGAGAGCCGTTGGTGGTAGCTGTGGGCAGCAGACGGCTTCGTCTTCGTCTTCGTCGGAACAAAGAGCCGAGCATTAAATTCAGTTAATGTTGGTTGGAGCGAGCGAGCTTTAGAAAACATTGGCACGGGCCGCTCCTCAACGTGTAGGTCGGGGCACTTCCTGCGGCATCAACCGCAGGTTGCACCTCACTCCACAGAAAACCAAATAACAATTCTAACAAAAGTTCAAATTTTTCATATAGTTTACAAGATTTTCATAATTTCGCTTACCTATGTTAATTGATCAGTGGTCATTTAGTAAGTATGCACACGTGCACATCAAAGTTTTTCACAATTCACTTTCCTCTCCGAGATAATTGTACTCACAAAGAAAGTACATACGTTTTTTTGGCTTTGCTTCTGATAATGGTGTATAAGGAGTTGCCTACCAGTTGACTTAATTAGCTTTTCTAGTAGTCGGTGGAAAAAGCATGCGATTAAGTAAATTCTACCGAGGAAGGCGAGCAGGAAACGTTGCTAGGAATGATCATTATGCGGAGACAACAACTGTACATTAAAGCGCAATTAATTTTTTCGCGAATTTCTTGCCTTGCGCTGCGTGGTTGGACTTAAGTTCTTGGACTTTCCTTTCTTCTTTACTGTTTTTCTTCGTGGCGCCAGCAAATATTAATATCTCTTGACGCGCTTTAATCGATGATTTATTTACGAGATAATATTATCTAATCATCATCATTGAATTGAACATCAAGGAATTTATGTTCTAATTAGTGGATATTAGAGATTGATTAGGCTCATTGACGATCTTCATGTTTAATTAGATTATACATCTTGAAAGAAAACCTGACATGCAGAGTAATTAAAAACATTTCTTAATTCTATTCAGGCATGAATTGCATAAGAAGGAATGAATTCAAGTGAAAACAAGGCGGCTCATTAAAACAAACGCAAGAAACGCACGAAGGAAAGAGGCGCCAGTCCAGAATCTTACGCGTATTTTGTTTATTTCGAAGGCGCTCTTTGCAATAAGTGTTTACGTTTACAGCAATTATGTAACCAAACAAACAAACAGGCAGGCAGGTAGGCATTGAATTCGTCTGCAGCGAGACAGACATTGCGAAATATCTTATTGATTCTGTCAGATAGCTGCGGGCGCAACTTCAACAAAGTTAAAGTCAATCAAGTTGCGTTGATTTTTTGTTTCGTCGTTAGCAGCAAGAAGAATCATCCCACGCACGTTTCATAAACTAATAGTTAGTGAGTTAGTTAGTTATTGTAGTTACCTTGCAACTTTGACGTAAATATCAAATGGAAAAGAAGGTGTATTTCATTCTTGACTTTGCCAGCGTTTCATTCATAAAATTATCAACACTTTACGTGAAAGTAAATTGTAATTTGTTGTGAAATCGATCATTAATGCCTAGCTGCATGGCATGTACACACATGTATGTACGTAATTGTTAAGTGGGTTGTAGGTTAAACAGATAATTAGCTGTTGCTTATTATTAGTATTTATTTGAATTTCCATGTACGTTGAAAGTTACAACAAGAGAAAATCAAATTTATTGATGCTGGACAATTGTAACAATCGCAATAAACATAAATAAATATTTAAATAAATATTTAAAGCCCAGCATACTTATGGGATAATTTATGCCAATGACAATGTATTGATACATGCGCATAGCTCATTCGCGTTGCGTTTCTCTTGTCGTTACATTTTCTTCAGCTCGATGCAATTCGTTAGTTTATCGGTCGTATTCCTGCGCCGCGCCGGCTGAGGTTTGCTTCGCCAGGACTCTTTGTCAGTAATATATTGAAATGCGTGTCAAGCGCAAGTGTGCAGATGTAATAAATACACAAATAGATTTTATTTCATATCATATCATACAATACAATACAATATACTACACCACAGCATACAATATGTACCCTGGTCTGGTGCACCTCACCTCGTTACGTGTATTTATACGATGGCACATAAATTCTAATCAAAAACTATGCCCAACAACCACAAAAGCGCAAGCGCAAGCGCACAATGCGCGACGACACAATAAACAACGACACACTGAATGCGTGCGCACGTTTTGTCAACTGATTATGAACAATTCACTGCTGAATTTATATATTTATCAGCACGTGTAGCACTAGTTTCCTCAGACTGTCTGGTCGTTGATTTTCTATAGCAGTCAATCAATATTGATTTATTGAATTGAATGTGACTGTAGGTACATGCATAGCACATTTCTCTCCGAAAAGTATTTGAACAACAGAGCAACAATTGGTGAATAAGTTATGCATAAATAAAATCCGACTAACAAGCAGGTAAGCAAGCAAGCCAGTCAGTCGTTGGTCGTTGGCGAAACAATAAGAACAAGATGTTGTCGTATTGTTATAAACAATGCGCGGATTGGATTGCAGACAGCAGCATAAAACTATGTACAAACAGACGAATAATATAAATGCTGCAGTTACTGCTGCAAAATCTACATCTCGTCGGGAAAAATTGCAGTAAGGAGTGACCGCACTGCAACTGCCGCAGTCGCAGCCGCAGACGCAGTAAGTTAAATGCGCCTTGTCAATGATAAAACACCGTGAAAATATTGTCTGCAAGTTGTAAAATTCTCGTCCAACATTTGCAAGGCAAGAGGCAAAATTGTCACAGTTGAAGTTGTACTCATTGACGTTTCTGCTTGTGCACCAAATAGCGGATAATTTATTAAATCATAAAATAAAGCTCGAAATAAATAAATAAATAAATAAATACGCTGCGTTGAGCTAGTGAAATCAACTAAACCAGCCCTAGCTAGTCCTGATTTATTTGACAGGAAATTAATAAATAGCTGTTTTTATTGCAAGCTTTTGCATTGTATTGTACTTATTGTATGTACATTCTTAATTCAATTGCTGAAATAAGTTTCAGATACTTAATAAAGTTTCTGTTATGGAAGCTTTAACACAGGGTCAATTTAAATTTAAGTGATGATACTAAGTGCTTACCAACAAACAACTTAAAGCAAAGCCGCGCGCAGATTGATTTTTTTGGCATTGGTTAACTATTAGTGGAATTAATGTGCATTCCTAGCAGCAGGGTATTAACTATTTAACGACGCATTTGCAAGCCCTAATAGTCAATTAATAAAATGACAGCGGGTATGTTTGACGGCACGTGATTGCACTTAAGCGGAGAATTAATTAATTATTTATTAATTATTTGTCGGCGTTTAATTAAAGCTTTAAAATTTTCTCTTCTTTGAATAATTGATTTCTGCACATCGAGTATAAATTAATATCCGCTGGGGAATAGGTACATACATACGTACATTACCTTGACCTAAAAAAATGTTAACTTATAAACATTTTAATACTGAGTGTTATAAATCACCAAATTTGTCTCACTTGTCTGGCAGGATTATTTAAATTTATTTACATTGACAATGAGTGTATTCATTTGCAGTATATGGGCACATAACTGATATGATTATAGAAATTTATCAGATTTGGTCGTTGAAGACGCAGAAAGCAATATCCGTTCGGGAGGCAACAACACCAGATGAAATATTATTATAAAACATGGCTGCCGCCGACGAGACAAACAGATTTCGGCAAACGAAAGTTCAGTCCACCATCATATATGGAGTGAAATCCGCCGCTTTTATTACGAAAACTCGTCGCGTATTTGTTGTTGTTCCTCAGCAAGAGCTGAAGAAGTTGAGAGTCAACTTGGCCCGAGAGCTGAGTGGTTGGCTGGTTTTTAGTTCTTATAATATTTTATACTACTACTGACAAGTACTAAGTACACCTAACCTAGAATAATTTAACGTTAATATTCGTAGGAAATTATAAATGAAAAGATACTAACATCAGACGTCTCTTATCTGGCGAAACTTATCAGCGTCTTATTAACACCAGTCTAAGACTAGATTTAAATTCAAGAGCAAGCGAAAGCGCAAGTGTAAGAAACAGTGATAAAGCGGCGTGGCTTTTTATCTTAAGCTGGGGCGCTGATAGCAAGATATGTAGTGCTGACTGGCGTTTAAGATTCTTCCGGTAGCCGCGTAGTTACTTTAATTATATCAATAACGTGCGTGTTATCCGATTTAATTGGATGCGGCTGCTGGTTGTTGGTTCTCGACTTTTTCGCCTTCGTCTCCCTTGAAGCCAGCGCAAAGCCAAAGCCAAAGCGCCGGCATCTAATTAAACGTTCTCATTATCGCTCTCCGGAGAGCCATGTTTCTAATTAATCATTTGGTATTTGCTTTATTTTTACTCCTTCCATAATAACTCTTTTCTATTCTACTCACACTTCGAGCAGGAAATTAAATCACATTAATAAATAATCCTTGATTGGGATCTACATTTTTGTAGATCCCACTGTTAATTGTAAACATTTTAATAACAATTAGTTGCGCTGTGCTATCGCTGTGTGTTATCATCATTAATGTTGCAAGATATTTAAGAGTTTTTAATACATAATTAGGATAAGATAAGGCAAGCCTGAGAAGTTAATTAAGTACGAAATAATTTAGGAAATAAACTGCCAAGCAGCAAGATAAACCTACAACAAGAGATGCTGCCTGGAACAGAAGCGTTCCTAGCTTGCGTGATAGAGATCCACGAGTTGCAATTAAAATATTTCTACGCACGGATTAATTAGGCTAATCATTAACGAATAGCGAGGTTCATTAGACGACGTGATTGACTTTTGATTTATTGGTTGCCACAGCACAGCACTAACCGATTTAAATTCTTATCGTTCCTGTGCTTGGGCTTGCTTAACAAATTGCGTTTTAATGAGTATCATACATTTCTCAAATTTTTAAATTATAATTTCAAAGTTTAATAAGGTAGGCAGTTATTGTTCGACTCAAAACCTACGAGAATTTTCTAATGCATTTGCAAATGCGTGTGTTGGAAGGCCGTTCTGTAGGCAGAGTAACGGTTCCCCGCAACATTATTGTCTCATTGTAAAAATACCAGACCGGTGCGCTAACAAGTGGAAAAAATTTGTTATTGAAATCAGATTCGGATGATTTGTACTTGGCGAAGAGTGAAACTTATCGGGAGCAGATCTACAAGGCCGGGCACATACATACTTTAGTACAGAAGGAAGACCGACGTTAACATTACTTTCAACAACTACTGAAGTTTAGGCGCGAGCGATAAGATCATTTGTGGATCATTTCCATTCGCTAGTTAAACTCTCGCTGCGCGGTCCAGCGCAGTGCAGCGTTCTTTTATTCAGCGGATTCTGAAGAAGCAGCAACGACAGTGGCAGTGGCAGAGGCAGAGGCAGCGACCGCCGGTCACTACTATCTATACGCGCAACGTCGAATTGTCAGGTGGACAGACAGGCAAAGATGTGTTGCAAAAGCGCACGTAAACGTAAACGAAAATGAATTTAAAGTCGCCGTAAATTTCCCTCTTTGTGACTCGCCGTCAGCGATGGTGATAACACCGACGCGACAAGTGTCAGCAAAGACACGTCCTTCATTCTCAATCTCCTTCACGTTCGCGCTTGCCGTTGCCGTTGCGGTTGCGTTGGTATCGTCCTAACGAGATGAAAGTGAAACCCCATCATTCCATGCCTTACTTATTCACGATACGATGGCGATGTAACGAACGAAATCTTAACGAAATTCATCCACCACCCACAATGCTCTTGTATAATTTGTACGAATCGTACGAGGAATTTCTTTGAGAGCGACGAGGGTCACTTGAAACAATGAATTCCGCGCATAACTTAAGACATTGAGATAAAAGCACGATTTCTCCAATCCAACGGACAAACGGACGAAATTCTGTTCAGTTGCAGTATAAAGCCTTTCATTGTTCAGCACGCGCTCTGCACTTTTTTTCACCTTGGGTTTCATCGTCATGTCCAGTCATCGTCAAGTAGCGTTTTCAAGCCACACATGCAATCACTCGCACTATCATCTTAGGAGTCAGTCGTGATGATGACGTTTGGTACGCTTAATGATCATGATGATGATGATGATGATGCGCGGTTCGATAATGCAGTGCAGTGTAATGCGCAATGCGCCCTTATAATGATGAAGTGATTTCAAGGTATTATTTAAATACGTACACTGTCAGCACACGCGCACTTTAAAGTCGAGCAACGCCTGGAACGCGCCGAACTCGCTAATTACACCTTGGCACACGTTCAGGGCTTCGAGCCTTCAATAGCATCATATCTCAGGCGCAGGCAGCGCTCTAACTGTAATTGCCATCAAGCAGCGGCATAAGAAATCGAAAATAAAAATAAAAGTCTGGAGAAAGAGCGTTAAGTACGAGTAGCATGTCTGCTTCTTTTTTCCTCTTCGTCGAGTTGCAGTCAAAGCGATAACAATACATGCTTTCACGGTATGTTGTAGGTGAGGTCATTGGGTCGTACGTAGAGCTTTTTATTCGCACATTTTGGGCACTTTTATTGTTTACCGAAAATGGATTGACCATCTACAGCACTGGTTTCCAATCTTTATTTGGTTTGGAACCTTTCTACAATATACAAAATTTCGCGAAACCCTACAATAAAGAAATTATATATGTCGGAGCGTGAAGCATAATCAACGTGATATCGTTGGAATGCAGCTCCGGATGATGCGTGAGGGTGCGTTTGTTTATTTCTCACGCGGTTGAGACTAAACAAG
>NBZA01000197.1:58950-73331 GCA_003054995.1 Aleochara bilineata
TTTATATTAAACAATTTGTGTCTCTTTAAAAAAATATATGTATTTCAAGTCGAATTTGTCAATGTCTTAAACTTAAAGTATTGCGAGCGAGCGAAATCAGCATAAATCGATTTACTTATAATAAAATAAATACAAATACGAGGCAGATAAAATAAATAAGCATCATATAATTGTGTAGGTGTGTCACATTGTTACATTGCATTGAAATACTTCGTGCAAAACAAAACCAAACCAAGAAGCAGTGGATGAAGGCAGTAGATGGTTTGTGTTTATTCATTCACATTTCATTACGTCCACTAACAATCCTCCAATTGTCTTCTTATATTGTCGTCGTCGCTTTCATTGAATTCAATTCCGAATTGAAAATTGAAATGCTAATCATATGTGTGCAGTCGTGTGCCTTGGAAGGAGAAGGAAGGAGCGAAGGATATTACGCTGGGATTATAATAATATGCGTTAAATAATAACAATAATCATCCATCTCTTGGCATATCGCGTATCCGCATCGATATCTATCTCTATTCGAGCTCGCCTCAGCCCAAGACAAATACGTTTCATAATATAATATTGTATATTAGTGCGTATGCTCAATACAAACTGAAGCTGAAGCCGAATCCGAATGCATAATATACTTAATATCATACAATATTATTCCAAATCACATTACACGCTCACTACGCACATTCACGTATTCATCGCATTCGTCCAGCAATGACAACGAATGTAATGTCATGTGTGGCCTTTTCAATGACGTTTGAATCAAATATTTTAATCAAATTAATTATGTGGGCGCACACAATGCTCACTGCTAATAATTCATCTGTGAAATGTCATAATTTCATTTCATTCATGAATTAGGACGACTCGTCGGCTTGCGCGTTCGCGTCATTCTTTTGTTTTCGTTCTGGTTATTTAACAAACACAAGACAATATACATATTGGTATGAGTATGTACCTACATATATAGTAGTAGAATATATTGTGATATTTAAATTGAAGAAAGAAAAAGTTCTTCCTGTGCAGAATTTAAGTTTAGATTTCAAGATTTTGTGTCTGATAGCTAAGCTTTGGCTTTAGCTTTTGCTTTTGCTTCCTATCGAGACGAACAGCGCAGATTTTAGATTTTATTAGCTGCTTGGCGTTCGTGTTTCGTTAATGCACTTCGTGGCTTATTAAGCAACCGTCAAGATAACGACTTTGCTATTTTGCGTCAATTTGTTCCCAGCCCCAGCGCAACAACTCAATTATAACTTAGCAACAAATTAATATTGCACAATTAAGTGCTTATTTATTTAACGTTATAAAGTAGGAAAACAATTTAAATTATTTAAACAAAAGATTGCAAAAACATTCGTACGTACTTCCAACGCACTTTAAACAAACAGAAATGGAATGTGCTTCAGTTTAAATTTATTCGTGTGCATTTATTATTCATATGCAAGACTTGGTGTGTTTGTGATGTATTGTTTCTGACATGATAAGGGCGGGCGACGTCACGAAACACACTTAAGAAAAGAAAAGACAAGTGAAGCAAAGCAAAGCAAAGCCGGGCGTGAAAAATGCGTGAAACGCAAATGGGTTTTAATAACTAATAATCGCCGGTACGTCAAGATGAATGTATGAATGAATATGCCACATTGTTTGTTACACATGCAGCTTTAGTAATGTGGAAAAAGGTGGCCTACGAAAATTCCACGTTCACACCTCGCGCACACTTGTTTTGCCCGTGCGGAGCGGAGCCCGTCTGATATTATTAATGAATAATTTCTTGTTGTTTTCGTTTGAACAAATTAGATGCATGCTTGGCCTACGGCTTTTCATGCGTTGGAAAAACATAAATATTATTACAAAATCACAGCCAGAGAGCAGTGGTGCGCGTGAATTGAGCAATCGCTTTCTACTGATGATTATTGGCATATGAATCAATCACAATTCACACGTTTCTTTTTGGCACGTCATGAATAAATAATTTTTCTTCCATCCATTGCAGCGATGCGTTATATTGATAAATGTATACAATGTCAGACGCTCAAAGGCATTCGCAATCGATTAATTTAATTTCTGCACGTTTGTTTTGTTTGCGAATTGTATAAATCAATAAATGATTTGACGAAATACAGTTAGCTGTCGAATCGAACATTTATCTATCTGATTGACGTATTTCGTTTTTAAACAATATAATTGAATATAATTGAATTCTACACACCGATATACGTGCGGCTGCATATGCATAAGTCTTCTTGAAAATCGTGTTCACACAAAGTGTCAAGTGCATTGTCATTGCTTTTTCAGTTTCCTTCTTCTTCGTGGCCATGAATTTTTCCCTCTTTGCAAAAATCCTTTCTGTGGAACCGCTACTTCTGCATCTTCCGTGGTTCATTGGTAACGAGATAATAAGTCACGACAAAATGAGTAAACGTGCATTTTATCGATCGATGAATTCATAAATGTTACTTAGCGCATACTTTAAACTTGGCTTACCTCAGAGTAAACCCACTCGAACGAAGTGAGTTATAAACTGAAAATACCAACTCGTAATTTAACTTTATTAATATATAAGTAATGTTTAACTACCTACGATAATAAGAAACTTTTGTTTTAGTAAGTATCAAACATTTGAGAATATTTCTTCATCTGAAAAATGGTTATTAAATTATTAAACGTTTAGAAATCCTTGAAGAATTGCGCTCTTGCTCTCGTATTGAATTGCAATGATGCATTATGCAAGTGGCGTGCTAATAAATATTGCATTATGCGCCTTGTGCGCCAAAGGGTTATGGGAAAGTAAAAATGAAGAAATTAAGTTGTTGCCTCGGAACGAAAGCAAAGTAAAAGTATAAATCTGATCGCGTGACAATGTGCCTTTGCTCACGCGAGCTAAAGCAAAGCAAAGGCAAAGACAAGACATAATAACTCCTGACCGTTTGCCATAATGGCAATAATTTCAATGCGCAGCGCTGCGATCATGATAATGCTAATCATAATCTTAATGCTTAGACAACGAATGCTCGCTCGCACTTTGAATGACGCCAGAGCAGCGCACGTTCAAAGGAAGAAAATATGCATGCATTGCAATCGCATTGTGGCGAATTTAGACTTTAGGGCGTGAACGCGTTCTCGCCTCTATTGCCTGCATGTATTCAAATCTGATCAAAAGCACATGCAATCAGCCTTACACATAGGTATATTGTAGAATCTGTAGATCAATTAGCATTATTAGCATGCGACCACGAACCTACAAATTGTCCGTTGCTCAACATGAACTCAAACAATTGCTTGGAATTTCGCCCGGGGTTGCGTTTATTTAATGTTTACAAGAAGAAGGAAGGAAGGATTTATGCATAAACAATTATCTCGTAATGCAAGTGCGTCCGTCGCGTCGCGTCGGTTGGTTTATTTATATGCACGATAACAATTTCGAAAGTGATTTTCGAATCGAGTCTTCAAGTCTTGAGGAAGATGCCTTCCTTGTGCCGCTCCGCGTTATTGTGTCGAGTGCCTTTGATGCCTTTGGTAACTCGCATAATACAAGAATGGACTTGCGGCCTCTATAATTATCACACTCCGCATTCCGCGTTAATAAGCGTCCTTTGATTGATGTACCAGCCAACCCAGCAGTCAGTTAAGTTAGTCAGTCGCCCATGTGAAGTGAACGTGAACCCTTCAGCCGAAATTCGTCGTCATACTTATTACACTTACTTGAACTTGATTTATTTACTTGCGTTAATTTGATATGCAAGATTCAAAATTTAAAATTTCAATTTGAGCAAATTTTCTTATAATTTTACAGTTATCATCGATTTTTTATTGTAGTTTCATGTGAACCCAACATATAGAGAGAAATCTAATCCAACGCGGCGAGGTGAAACTTTATATTTAAATTGAGCAGGCCATTATTGATATATGTTCGAATAAAACATTTACACAAATGCATCACAATACCTGTGTGGTCTGGCACATCTTCTTCCTGCACTTGCAATCGAAGAAGCTATAGACGCAGCGTAGACAAATGGAAATTACATAACATGAACTATCCGTGAGGTATCATTTCATAGCGTTTTCAATTGCAAAACGATTGTAAAAAAATGAAATTACCTATAAAACTTTCTCGTTAGAGAATAATACAATAGTTGACATCAATATACTATACAATATACCTACCTAACTAAATAGTCAATAAAAATATTTATAATTGATAATAACACGGATTAAGTAAATTAAATGCATTTAAATATTATTATTGATAAGTACGAGATTTTTATTAAACATGCAATGAGTAACTACTTCTAGAATAGTTTTTGCTCATTTTCAAACTCATATGCAATAAACACATCGCCAAATGTGTTTAATGTCAGTAAAGTTCTAGATTTAAATCTAACCAAAGGCGAATTCTCACAACTTTCAACCGTGTTGAAAATTTCCTGAATGTATCCCACATTAAATGGCATTCCAATACATTTCTGTAGAGTATAGTAGGTAAGTGTGTATTTCTCTTCGGCTGACGTTCAAAATAATAATTTGTAGTTAATAATCTTGTTGAAGGCTGAAGAAGTTTATAAATTTAAAATTACAACCTGTTGATGATTAAAGAACAATCACTGTGAGTAATAATAGAGTTGTTAATCATTTCTGAAGCACTTTGAAGAAGTCAGTTTCGAGTGGATAATTATTAGAAGAGACGCTGCCGGATTGGAAGTATTTTAATTTTTCTGACATCTTCTATCTGCGCTTGCGCTTGCTCTGCCTGGACGTGCATTGTGTACACAAACAAATTAATTAGAGCACGTCATTACCGTAAGTTACAACAAACAAATCATCAACGAAACTGTAATTATTTCCTCTGAGAAATGCATTCTTGTCTCGTCCTCGTATTCGTCCTCAGAGGCGCATTTGTCTGAATGTTGATAAATGCGCAGCTGCGTCTTCGACGCATTGTGAAAATATTAATTAGAACGTCTTGCTGCAGGAGCAAAGCAAAGCGTTCGTTCGTTCCTTCAAGATGAAGAAGCGCGTTGACGAAATATATTTTCGAGCATGCATACTTACGGCCGACACTTGTAGTCCAACACTTTTTTGTTGCATGCAGACGCCAACGAGCGTTGTTAAAACATTTATTTAATAATTTATTAAAGCCACGCATCTCGGAGCCGATCTTTCCTTTCTTTCTCGTCCGCGCCGAAAGCTGAATTTATGCGCGACATTTATTCGTTGATCAATAACCAATAATTTCGCAACGGTATCGCTGGTGCGCAAGAAAGAAGCGGAACGCGTTTTTGCGCTGCAGAAATGCCGCCGAATCTTGAAGATGCCGAAAGAACCGAAAAGAAGAAAAACGAGACAAGATAAAACAAAGTGCATGTACACAAGTCAGTTTCTTGCTGAAACTTTTCTCTGCTTGCGTAAATGAGTAATTAATTTAAATAATAAGAGAATCTGTATGTAGGTATGTACCTATAATATGTAGGTTTGAGTCTGTTCTTGTGCTTCTTCTTTCAGTGGTTTTCTTATTCTTGTGAGTTATGAAAGTATTTAAAAGGAACGATGTGGATCATTAAGTGCGATGGGTGCTTCAACACCTTAACACCTCCATATTTACACCCACCAATTCATTAAAACTCTTGCCCCCAAAACGAACAAGAGCATAAAAGCTGAAAGCACTTATCACTAATATAATATTACTTCTTGCACGCTTCTCACAGAGATAAAAAAATATGAATGCTAATCACACTTGTAATATGTAGTAAGACAATTGCCTAAAAGCCTTTCAGGTTTAAGTTTTCTCTCATATTAATAAGCAATTATCATAAAAATGCTTTTAATGTTTTGTCGGTTTACAAAAATAAGATTAACGCCTGTCTGCCGCTCTTCATCATCATCATAACATAGGTAAGAAAGCTGCAGGTAACACACTGGAATAAATGACGTGCTAACAAGCCATGCCATGCTATGCTAACTTGTTATAATTATAATGCGTGTAATTTAATCTAATCGGTTACACCAATCTTGTAAGTATCTTTAATTTCTCGTACAAACTGGTGCTAATTACCGTTGCGAATTTATATACGAATAGATCGTGTTGATCGTATTGATTGAGGTTAAATGCCCGGCAACACTCATTGATCGCTCGCGCTCTCATTTTAAATTGTCGTCGGCTGGGCGCGCGCAATGAAATAAAAATATTTCAAGGAGTAATTAACGATTTTGAGCAGTTTTACTTTTAAAATTTTTATTTCGCGTACGTGAGCTGCACGCAGGGCAATACTCATTATCGGCAATTAAGTTGACTTGCTGTGGCTGCTGCCGCTGCGGCTTCTGATGGTGCACATATTTCAGCAGCGCTGAAGATCACCTCTCGCTTGCGCTTGGGCTTCAGGTGCTGTATCTGTAAAATATTATCGAGTGATGCGCGCTCGATTGGGGCACTAATACCGTTAAATGAGATTGGGGAGTAATTAAAAACATAACGAACATCAGCAATGCGATGCGATGCGGAGCCGACGCGAGTCGAGTCGATGATTGTGCATTCGAGTATCCGGCCCTTCATTACATCTCAGCCCAGCATCCAAGGCTCGCCTCGTTCATCACTATCCTGCGTCTGATTCTTTCTTGTTGGTTGGTATTAAACTCACTACCATGCCGGATGATAATGTGCTTGATGATGTGTTGGAGGATGAATAAGTATTATTACACAAACAGCACTCAGAGAGAGTAAGATTTAAAAACTTCAAGACATTATTTTATGGATGTTAAAGAATGTGTTTTAAGGCAAGTTAATTGTAAATTAATATTTCATACAGAAGCCGCATATCTAATGCAAAAATCAATTCAGAACCAATCTACTGACCGTTAATCTCGTATAGTCATGGCCCCATGCACACATTTCAATTGCATTCAGACTTATGTATATATTGGTAACTTATATTGTAATAAGCTGTACTTGGTATGATACGAGATGAGATGAGTAAGGAGCAAGAAGCCACTGGAGGGTTTAACTAGCAGGAGCTGCACTAGCAGTGCGCAGCGTGGCGATTCATTGCTTTCGTCGATAATCTGTCAATTGGAAACTGGTCGAGGCGTGTCGACTTAATAATATTATTGAATGCATTGCATTGCATTGCGTCTCAGTGTGCATATCTGATACATTCATGCATGCGGCATGCATAGTTATATTACATTTCACATCTTCATTTATTCTTATTCTTTGCTCAAAATAAATATTTACTTATCGTTTATTTCAAGAAAAAATCAAGCAAAAACTCGCTGAACCGTCTTGAAAATTGAATAAAATTCATATTTACATTGATGACTTCAACACCCAATCAAGCGACGAACCCAGGTCAGCGATGATATTTTAGGCTAATGAAGAAATTCTTGCGCGAAACACGACTAATTATCAGTCGCCTGCGATGCCGCCTTCTAGTGCGGTCTCTCACTACCGCACACAGGATCCTTGTTCGACCAAAGGTCCAAGGTACACAGGCGCTGGCGCAAAAAATTGTGCTGAAATCATCGCGAGCTCATTTCGGTTTCGGATGGGTATATTAAACGTGATATTTTATACGTTAAACGTCAAAATAATTTGCGTTTTACATGATTTATGACTTGCATCAATATAAGGATCGGCGGCTTAGCCTTCGCGCAACAAGACAACAAGAAGCCAACCAGCGGATGCAGATGAACCAGCACGTCAGGGTGCGACCGATATATGAAATATTCGCACAGGTTATTAATACAAATTTTCGACTGTGAGTAGTGTAGTATCTGTGGTGCCAGTGCCAATGTCGGCGATCCTCACACTTGCAATGTAATCTCGCTGCATCTCTTCTCCTCTTTCTTCATTCTTTTTTTTATTCTGATGCAGTAAAATCAACCAACATCAGGCTTGATGATTATGTTTAAGAGTAAATGAGGTTGCTAAATAAATAGCCGCATACTGACTGCAAAGAACCAAAAACTAACTTAATATAATAGCAAGCAAAGGTGAAGCCAAAGAATTTAAATGCAGACAATTATAGTGACGATTTATCCCCATGAATAGTAAGCAAGGAAAAATGTGATTTTTAAGTGATGCTGTCTTGTTTTACATTGAATAGGCTCATTGAAGACATAAATTTCCGCGCCTGTTTGCCTTCTTGCCTGCTTGAATTTCGGCGATAAAATGCAGAGAAACACATGTGTCGTTCGGATGCCTGCCTTGCGAACGAACGAACGGATTGCCGTTTCCTGCATACGTTAGCATACACTTCGCGGCGCGACGATTTGTTCCCGGGGCGAAGCCGACACATGCACAGATCGCTTATCAATTGAATAAAAAAGAGCCGGAGTGCCGTGCAGTGCATTGCGTTGCGTTGTGTTGAAATTTCAGCTCGACGCGTCGCGTCGTTTGGCGCGAAGAAGAAAAACCGCGCTCGCCGCCGGAAAAAAGCGATTGCCGCGTACTTGCATACGTGCAGATAATCGACACATTTGTAGTCTTTACTTGCACAACAAGTTTGCAGCATTCCGCGCCAGCGACGGAATTCACTTGCCGCGCGAGATGGATGCTGATGCTGAGCTGTGGTGCTGAAAAGTAGTGCCCAAAGCAGTCGCAGTCGCCGCAGTCCTCAAGCGCTAAGATGCAAGAGAGTGTTTGTGCACATTTCAAACAAACATTTCAAACGCAGGAACGAGCTGATAGATCGACATTTTGCCATCAGGCAGGCAGCTACAATGCGAGCGGTAAATTATTCAATGTGCGCTTGGTCTCATAGGTACACTTCTTCGTCCAGCGTTCGCACATAATAGAATCGAATGGAAGTAGAAGGAGCGATTTGCTTGCGCTTGCGTTTGTCTTGTCGATGCCCCGTGTCGTTTCGCTTATTAGTCGGGTAATAAATATGTAATACGCGTGGTGTTGAATATAAATAAGCAGCAAACAGTTGGACACCGCGCAGAAATATGATAAGCCATCATCGCCAGCGAGATGTGTGTAATGAGCGCGTGCGTGCTGATTTATTGGGGTTGCTGAATAAATGGAATTCCGCCTTGCGCACACGATGGATGAATGATGAAAATTGTAGAAATCTAATAAGGATCACAACGTGCACCCCTTGAGGCCGATTGCTTTTCGACTCGATTTGCTCACTGCCTCAGCCTCAGACACGCGCCTTTGTCTTTTTCGTCTGCAATGCGCGAAATGCACGGCAAACAAATTGCATGGTGGTTAACTCACCTCAGCTCGCCAGCCAAGCAGAAGATGCGAAGAGCAGAGCTGATGGCGCAAATTGCGAGATACCTGCAGTAAAATGTGTTGAAACGGACGTGACACCGCAGTGCATCCACGGCGCGGTGCGAGAAGCGTGTGGAATTTCATTTACGCGAGACGAAGCCGCGTTTGCAATTCGAATGCATTTGCGCACAAAGTTGGAACATTAGTCACTCCGGACAGGACAATACCGAAAGTTAATTTGCTTCTTCAGTTAACACAACATTCAGCAGTAATATAACTACAACAACTGTTGAATAAAGAAGCCCTCAGTCCTGAAAGAGTCCTGAAAGACTTGAAGTAAAGGAAAACTTGACTTAAGTAAAATAAACTTAAGTAAAGTTTCGTTAATTGGTGATAACATACAAAGAAAATTACAATGCGTCCTGGTTTTAAGTCCTCTTCTTAAATAAGTACATGATATTATTCATGACAGAATCTTAATGAGCACTTGCATTCAATAACGAACAACTTAATTCAATTTGCTTATGCTTGGGGCACATACTTAAATGACTTTTAATTGACATTTATGCTCATGCGTTCGGATTTTTCCAAGTTTAAAGCTCACGTGTGGCTTCCGAAGGAAGAAATCTGAGATGAAAGAATATCCTCTCGACCACCAGTCTTAAGTCCAATCAGCTGTTCAGCTAATTACCATCGACGTTATCAATGCAATGCGCTTTGCATTAACTGCACAAGACTCAGTGCGGAGTTCGAAGTGGGTCTACGTACCGAAAATGAGACGATTACTTAATTTACAAAGCGCAAATGGGCTAGAAAGTCTTAATTAGGTATCGACGAAAGGCTGGCAACAATTCGATTTAAATTTCGGGACGTGTGCAGCATGTAATGCGTTGCACTCGCGTATTTACATAATTTATAGATTTATGCGAGCTAATTAAGCGTACATCGTTTAATTATTGAGCTGTTTAAGATTCCCCCCAGCTAATTGAAATCTTGATGAAGTAATCATGCGTCCGATTGAATGTAATCGTAAATCATGGCGTTTCTAAATCGCTTTTTGTCTCGTTACCAGCTCTCTGCGCTGATCGAAATTTCTGTAAATTCTGTAAAACTAACGCAGAACGGCTGCTGGCCGACGCGACGATCGTGGGTAATCAACTGTGACGCATTCATTCATTCTTATTCAGCGCGTTCGATTCGGTTTCGTGATTGTGATTGCTGTAATTAAGAGTAAAAGTGGAGAATGTCATCGTTTTCATAAATAACAAACGACACCCGTTCGTAAGTCAGTCGTAATTAATTCCCACTTTAATTGAATCAAATGCATAATTCACTAACGCACAAACGCAATGCAACGCAATCCAATGCAATGCAATGTAAACACTCGCACTAAACGACTGACGAACGAACGGCGAAAAATTTATGAATAATGGAAATCTAACTGTCGCCAGTCCTGGTTGGCTTTGCTGCACTACATCGCATTGCGTTGATTATTATCCTGGTTTTTGTTGAATTTATGAAGCAATTTCATGATATTTTGCGAATAATTTTTAATTTGAGTTGACTTAAGTAGGATCATTAAATATGTTGTTAATTACACCACCATTAAGTGGTTAAATCGGCGGCATTGGCATTGGCATTGAAAATATTCAGAAATTACTTAATTTTTTTTAATTTCTCTTCATTCATTCCAAGTGGATTTGCATATCAGTCGAATGGCTGGAGGAGATTTCACAGAACTGGTTCATTCACGTGTATTTTATGAACGCACTTTATGGATCTTAATGAAGCCTCATTTTCCATACGCCTGCCTTAATTAATCAATAATTAACAAGCGATTCCGAATGCGGGAGAATCGGTGACTGTAAGTCACTAACAATCTGGGAACACTTTGTATAATCACATGTAATTTAGTTATCAACCGACTCACAACGCATTAATGCTTATGATGGTCAACCTAATGAGCAGCCAGCTAGCCATTCGCTCAGCTCATCTCAGCATTCGCGTTTGTTAGGGAAAGAATGATGCCACGTACGTACAGACGTACGGCAATGATGGTGATTTTCAATCGCGTTTGCTCTTTTTTATTATGCACGTTTTATTATGATCAGTGTTGGTTGCTTGCTTGCTTGCATGTTGGCTTAATCACGCTGCAATGTGTGGTCTCGTTCAATCAATCGCTGCTGCGCTATCGCAAAAGTTTAATAATAATTTTCTAGCCGTCTGTCTTCGGTGTTCTCACAGCACTTAAAATATTTCTTCTTCTTTGAAAAATTGAATTAAGATTGAAACAAAAAAATAAGAGGCGGTTTGAATTGATTACTTATGCGACTAATTAATGAGCTGAGGATAATTAGACGCAACTTCCTTGCGTTGGATTGCATTAGTCGGGAAAATCGTGTCGCATTAATTATTCGCAATTTAAATAACGCAAGTAATGCCTATAACGCGCAATAAATTGCACAATTTATATGTTTAATTAATTTTATTTGCGCATTGCGCGATTTACATGCGTATGTGTCATTTATTCAATAAGCGCACCAGGCTGCCGTAAAAAGTGCGTAATTTGTGCGCGTCTAATGAGCCCGGCAAGTAATTTGTAGTCAGATTCAATACTCATTTGCAATCAGCAGGCATTAAGTGAAGTGCATCTTTATTATTTGCTGTTTGCTATTAGAATTGCGTGAAATTTGCATTGCAAAATTGTTATTCAATAAAATAATGATTTCTGCGAATTGCCTTGCCGAAAACTGGAATAATGTATGCAAACGCGACAAACGTGTGCGACGTGCAGTCACACAATTCTTGTAATGCTGGACGTGCAATAACAATAAAGTTTGCGGGATATGCGCAATTATGCGTTGGTCGTGTGCCCGGTTGGCATTCAGCTATCGCATCGATTCGTATATCATAATTTACGATAGGAATTGCCGCTCTGTTTTACCTTGCTCTGCTTTGCTCGGTTCTGTTCTTGGGCAAATCAATTTGTTATTTTTCATCTTCTTGCTACCGCGGTGCTCTTATTATTAGAGGATCGCGGCGTGCTTTGATCATCGCGCCAAAGAGCACGGACCACCCGAATTACCTTGATTTCGTGATTTATCGTCGGAGGCTGTATGACTGGCTCATCATCATCTTGCCAAGCGCAAGCGCCACGAACCCACAGAAGCCGGAATCTTTCACTTACTTATTGATCGATTGATCACTCATCGGCAATTAGCCACCTACAAATAATTACCTTCTTGCATCATAGGTATATGTACCTATGTAGGTACATCAATTCTGTGTAGTAAAAGCATGATGATAAAAGTTTTGCATTCTTCAATGATATTTTCGAATTTTATTGCGATTCTGTGTGGCATTGTCGTTGATTATTATTGCGCTTGCGCTTGGCCACATACCAGGTGTTAAGTAATCAGAGGTGCTGGGCTGATTGCCATTGAGACGCGTCTTCATTCGCCGATAGCATCGCACTCCGGACGGGCGCGAGAGATCTTCATATCTGACCGAAGGGATATCTGGCGTTGACAGCCTTTACGAGGCCGTTGCGTCGCGGACGAAATGAGTATGAAATTTTATATGTTCTACACTAAAAACACAAAACTCACAATACAATCGCGTCTCTCGCGCACGGTAATCGTTTACCTAACGACCGCTCAACACGTGTCTTCTCCTCAAACGAGCTGGAATTGGACGAGGACATCTTTATTACTTCATAAACAACAATAACCACAAAGCGAACCACGGCCAGCAGGAAAAACGCACGCAGAATTTCACGAAATTCTACGAAATTCATTAACTCTTTGCTTTATTCAAAGAGCGTGTAAATAAATCGTAAATTATTTACGAAAAATTTTAAACTTTAAAAGTTAAAAGCTTAAGAACAAAGTAAAAACAAATATTTAAGTAATTGAAGCACATATCAATCATCTAATTAAGATATTTGACCTATAAATTGGCAAGAGTTTAGGTTAGGTTAACATACCACTGGATTATTAAATAAACAATGTGAAATATTTTGTTATTACGGCGGCGACGACGATGTTGTTGTAATGAATTTGCAGGCACGAAGTGGAACTTTAACCTCCGATTCGTATTCGCCTGGCTGTGGCTATCCCGCCGTCGTACTTATATCGGCAGGCCCCCAATATTTATTTAATAATCGTTCTCGTGATTTACACGTGTGGCTCCGTTTAAAGGGGCAATTTATTACGTTTATTACGTTTGTAATCCGCGGCTATTGAGACGTTATCCCGACGCGGCTGGGCATCAATAGACACATCATGATCATGATCTATCCAGAGATGGGAACTGCAGTCGGAGCGCGAGAAATACGGGAAATGCAATTCACATCGTGCCTATAAATCACAAATGTAATTGAATGGCAAACTCTATCTGGAACTTCTTAACTTACTTTAACAAAATGATATTTTATTGTACAACATCGGGCAACAGTATGATATCCCACATGGATTTCCATATATCATTCCCCAGCCAACAGATGGGATTTAATGAAATAATTACGTTGATGCCTGCAGTCGTGAAAATAACAAGGACAATAATACAAAACAAGACTAAGCTAAAGCATAGCATAGCAATGCGAAGCAAAGTAAAAGCGTGAAATGAAATGAAATGAAATAGGATGAGTTATTATATCATTCGTTTCTCACATTAAATGTCGATATTTTCGCTCCACAACTCGTTAACACCTACATTCATACTCGTATGTGCATTGGAAGCGCAGGCGGTGTGCGTTCTCGAAATATTTATGTTTTCATTACAATATTCTAGATTATTCGGCGCCGAACGCACTGCATTATGCATATCGCACCTTCGAGACCACAACAAAATTGTAATTTATGACCGAATATACAAGACTTTAAGAAAGTTCACAGTTAAATGTGACTTAATTCCTGAAGGATCTACAGATCTACAGATGCTATTAGAGAATGAAGTAAAACAGTAAGAATTCAACATCATACTGCAGCCAACGTGCAGTAAATACGTTGAAACAAAGCTCGAAAATTGCATTGTGACCTACGTGGTCATCAGGGTCTTGTGGGTCAGTCGCAAGCCACGCGCCTTTGAGACACCCGCAGAGGCGAAGCACGCTGTATTGTGTACTCATTACTTCTCGGCCGTGTG
Organism: Aleochara bilineata; assembly: GCA_003054995.1. Classification (NCBI taxonomy): domain Eukaryota; kingdom Metazoa; phylum Arthropoda; class Insecta; order Coleoptera; family Staphylinidae; genus Aleochara; species Aleochara bilineata. The sequence goes on from NBZA01000197.1 coordinate 73,304, forward strand.
CCTTCGTTTACTTTGCTTTGCTTAGCTT
>NBZA01000197.1:73424-92285 GCA_003054995.1 Aleochara bilineata
AAGCCACTCGCACTTGCTCTTGCGCTTGTAGCGGCAAGTGGCGCACTTCGCATTACATCGCATTACTCTTGTTCATTATGCACGCGCGCATGCACGCATCGCCAGTATTTGGCAGAAGAACAGAGCCTACAGTGTGCGCACAAATCTTACAGGATTTGAAGGAATCCCGCTTCTGCAGCCTCCTGTGTATGCCTGCGCCTTCTCGCTGATGCATTGATGTGTATTTCAGGAATTCAATGGCAATGCCACGCGGAATGCACTCTTAAATTATCTTCCGACTCGGCTATCAGAGGCAGATTTACCTATAGGCTTCATAGGCTATAGTCTAAGGCGGAAAATTATTTGGGGCGGCAAATCTCTTTTTTCCGTATTTCTTTCTTGACTAATGCACTTTTTTGCGGCATAATCTTTGCAAATTTTTCCTATCATATAGACGGCAAATTTGTAAATCCACCTCTGCCGGCTATAACTTGCATTCTTTCTCCAAAGTTTTTAAATAGTTTTGCACCTCTTTAAACATTTATTATTACTCAAAAATTCAATACTTTTCAAACATTCTGTTTGAAGTTAAATTACTTATATAAATGGTTAATTGAATTTGTTTAGGAATTTAATGCACTTTTGATTGGATAATTGATAAAATCGACCTTTAACTTGCACTCTACTCCTCAGCAGTCAGTATCTGTAGATGGAAAATGGTTTTTTGTTTGGTTTGTTTCGTTAAAGCAATGTAACACTTATTGGTGTTTGCTTGTTGTACTCGGTGCTCCTATCTAGCGATCGCGGAGTATAGTACGTTTAATGAACGAATTAAACGCTGAATTCGATTCGATTCGCAACGCTGAGAGCAGAGCAGCGCACTTAATGCCCTCGGGTACAAGATTCCAGCGCTGGTCTTCATTCGTCGTGTCGCCGTTGCGCGTTGTTAGCTGTCGAGACACCGGGAGCTGCAGCTCGTCGAAGCCGACGATGTCCACCTCGATTTCGAAATTAATTAGGTCCGGCAATTAGCGCCGCTAATCAGCGCGGCGCGCGCAAGTGTGGCGAGCATGCACGTATAGCACTGTCAGCCTAACTAGCCGTACAAGTGCCATCTAAATGAGAAATTATTACTTCGCGCTTGCTTCTTCAACTCTTCTTCACTTCACATCGCTTTCTTTTTATTCAACCCTTTCAATGCAAATTGAATTTTTCTTCAGAGAAGTAAATGCAATGCAATGCATTTGAATACCGATCACATCTAATGTGAGTCAATTACACAAATGAGATGAAAAAGACGTAAAGTACATTTTTCGCAGTCTTCATATGGAATTTATGCGGATTTCATAGAAATTCTGTCGGTGGTTCAAGCTGAATCTTGCTGAAGAAGAAATCAAGGAATTTCCCGCATTATTGTATTCAAATTTGTTGTGTCCGCTTGTTTTGCTTACTGCGCTTTGTAATCGCATTTTGTATTCGTATTCGGATGTATCTTGTTATTTCAAGCAGAGAAAAGTTTCTGCAAACAAATAATCGCAACGCAACTAGAACAACATCTTATGTTGTACCAACAAAACAACATAAAACAAAAGAAACGTAACAAACGTACGTTAAATTTCGTAATAAAATGAAGATGATAATAAATGGTGATTTATGAAAATATCTCTTGTTCGTACAAAGCGCACCCGAAGATTTATTACAATGCGCATCGATGGGAAAAATTAAAGTAAAATATAAGCGCTTAGCGCTCGGTGCCGTTTGTTGTTCGCGCCGGAATCGGCAGATCGCCGCCGATACTCGCCAGATATCTACATTCAGATGGTAAATATTGGCAGTGAACTGTAATAGCAAGCGAATAGGCAAAAACATTTTGTACTTACATTTTCAGGTGTAGCGGCGCATCGCATCTGATAAAATATTCAATAATATAAGATACGAATGGGGAAAGGAAAGGAAGCGGAGAGAAAATTCTTTAAGGAATTGCGAGCCTCGTTGTTTTCTTCTCGTGTGATGATAGATATGCAACGAATAAATGCAATGTGATCGCCAAACTTTGATACCACTTGCTGTAGTTGAACCGACCATATGCTATTAGCTATATCAAAGTAGATATGTATGTACGTTTGCAACTTTATCAAATTATTAAGCTGCGCGTATTTTTTCTCGGAAAATAAGAGAATCCAGCTGTGAGATAAGACTAATTGTAAAAGTGCGCAAATGTCCAATAGAAACCAGCATTGAATCGTTCAGAACAGTTAGGTACTGACCAGCAGCAAGCAGAACGTTGCTTGCCGTCTGAAGATTATGTTTTAATAAGATTATAAACTGGTCGTTTCATTGCAAACGCGTAATACACGCAGCGATGTAATAAATGCTTCATTAAACAGGTACCAGTTGCATAATTATCATCATAAGCTAACAGGATTTCTGCGACTCTCTTGCTTTGCTACTTGAGACTTGCGATCCACATAAATCGATAATTGCTTATTTACCATTGAAAGTCAAATATATTGGATGACTTGTTATTAATTTTCAGAACTCATAATTCATCTCCGTCTTGAAACAACAACGCTCCAAAGCAACAATTATTAATAACCATTACAAATCTTATTGTACTTTCTTTCATACTTTCTTAAGACGTTATGGGCACCTGCTTTGCGGTGTAAATCAATTAATGTGCATTTCAATAATCGATTACGGCCATATTGAACGCAATCATTAGCACGAGCATTGGCATTGGTTCCGGCCAATGCGTGAATAAGAAGTAATTTTATTATTGCACTGCAATGCTCGTTAAAAGCATCGCCCACGAATTTTAATTGCGCATCGAGGTAAGTCCAGGCAGACACTCTTTATTTCCTTCTTATTTTCTTCTTTCTGAGCAGTCACGTAGGCGCACTTTCACAAATAATTTAAAGACGTTCCAGTAGATAGATTATTGGAGTAATTAAGACGTGGACGATGGTCGCTGATTGATAGCGCGCTCAATTTGTACTTAACTTTAAGTTAAGTTAATGGTTTTTTATTACGTCAGTGGTTTATGTGCTCAAGCGAGGATTTTCCTTTGTTTTCCGCACGCTGATAACGCCGCTAAGTTATGGTGTACGGCGGCGGCGCGTAAATAAACATGTATCTCTAACACGAAAATAAACGCCGGAATCGACCGCATTGCATTGGATGTGTCCCAGCGATGCCGGGTCTAATAAAGTCGAAACATCGGCTGCTTTGCCGCCGCCAATAAACAGTTACGATCGCGTCTTGGCTTCGCCTCGAATACACTTGCTGCAGATTAAACGCTTGTTGGCCAGCACACACTCCGCCAGCTTTCGATCTTCTTGTTAGCCACTTCTTCCTGGACACGTCGTTGTTTAAATCCGTTTATATCCTTCTAATGCTTCTTTTCTCGAAAGAAAGAAAATAAAATATACCGTAAGAGGACCAGAAACTTAATTTTAATTAAATTACCTACTGTGTTATTCTTACTCGAGATTTAAGACTTGAGTAAGATGGAAGAATGTGTTAAATATTGGACTGAACAGTTTGGCTACTTGCTGTGGTACAAGCATATCGAGTGATGAACAAACACAAACGGCAAACGTGATTCTTCCTCCTGACTGCAACCTGCAGCTTGCTGCTTGCTTCTTGCAGTTATTGCATTATTGAATTTTACATAACATACACGCACTGTTCAAACACAACGCACAGTTAAGTTGTTGCAATGCAAATTGATACTTTTAACGAGTGGACATAACTAGGCAACCCAACATCAAGAAGCAATGCACTGCGCTCCTTAGACCAGCTACTTGCACGAAGGATTCGTCAAGAATTTCAAACAAAACTCTCGGGCTCTGGCTCTCAAGAGAAATATTACACCGGTAGTAAAACGTTCTGCTGTCAGAAATAACTGCATTGAAAATTGCAAGTGTGCTATGTCGAAATAGTGACGTATTTTTAGGGTTTTTATTTATATTGCTTGGTGTTTTTTCGACACACTTAAATGTAACGTGCATTGTAAAGAATCGCATGGCAGGCGGTTTTAAATATAAGTAATAATAACACGATTATGCATCGAGTGCAAGGACTTTGCAGTTTCAAGTTTGGTAGCGATGCATCTCGCATCTGAAAAGTTTGCACGCGAATACGTGACGGTAATATAAACGAATAAGAATTTTACGGAGAAATCCGCGTGTTCGTTGCGCATACAGTTGCATAACTCTAGAAGACAAAAGAATATATTAAAAGTGACTAATCTGCGATGATTTATTCTCATTCATATTATTCTAATCAAGCAAATAATTGACTAATTATACACACGTATGATTATTTTAAATATTTCATAATTTATTTATTTAACTTCCTCTCTTGTGGTGAACAATATTATCGCATGATTAACTCTTACTAAGAAAACGAGTGATATCAAATCTAATAAAACAACAATTTCCATAAAAATTTCTTAAAACTTTAATAAACTATCACTGTACAGTGGTTTAAACGTATAAAATTCTACAAGTATCTAAAGCTATAACACTTACAATCAGCTAAATAATAAATATCGTACAATGAACGTTTATAGTCAGCACAAGACTTGAAATACTTAGCAAACTAAATAGGAATGTGCTTGATTGATTCTGGCAAGTTGAGATCAGCGCAAGCGCAAGTGCAATCAACCTGTCCAGACAGACTTAAGCCTACAGTATGACACGTTTGAATTCATCGACAATTCATCTATCACTAACATTAACTGAAACCTGATAAAAATGGGTCAAACGAAGAAATGTGATGCGGTAAATGTAGATCACTCGGCGACAGAGGCTCTAAATGCAGATCAACCGAGTTGAGCGAGTCCTCGGTGCTCTCAAAGTCCATGGCGAAGTCGTTCAAAGACTGGTCAGAAGCGCTTGACGAAATATCCGAAGTTATGGGCAGCGACTCGCCATCGGACTCCAAGAGGAAGGAGTCCAGGTCACTGTAGAATTCCATGCCTCCCTCGTTGTTTTCATTCAAGACGGCATTCAGCGAACTTATGTATTTCATAGCCAAACGGAGCGTGGTGATCTTGGTCAGCTTTTCATTACTGGTGCTGCTACTTGCCTTGGCGGGTTCGGAAGATAACTGAGGGACAACTCGTCGAAGTGTCTCAAATGCCTGATTGATTTCCTTCATGCGGCTGCGTTCACGTGCATTGGCGGTTCGTCGACGATATTTGCTTAGCGGTGGCGGTTTTGATTTTGTTTTGCCCTTCGATGAAGATTTCTGTGAAGTTTCCGCTTCCTCAGGTGGACTGGGTGGTTGGTCATTGAGGGTAGCCTTTCGACGGCGCACTGAGCGTGGACGCAGAGAATATTTATCATGTGACTTGCCACTTGTCTTCGCACGGTTGTTGTTGGCGTCCGTGTATGAATGATCATGATCTGGCATTGCCGTCGCCGATTGCGTGGTGCTCTGATGGTAGATCGTTGGCATGCTGAGCCGCGAAGTCAGAGACTCGTCGTAGAGCATTTCTTGTTCACTGCCTACTGCACTGACTTAAGTCACAAGCGCCTACCTAGCTGGACCGACACCGCGCAACTGACAACAGGCTAAGCAACTCGCGCACTCCGTGCAAGAATGAAACACCTCTGTATCTCTACGGGAGAAACTGGCATCTTTGGAGGCATGTTTCGTTTTCGATGTGGGAGAACTGACTGCTCACAAAATTATTTAACAATGCAAATGCACAGGAAATAAATAAAACTCTAAACCAACGTTAGGTCGGATATTTATAAAGGTTTATTCTTTGCTTGGCACATGAAAGAAAAGAGAGTTTGATGAGTGTTATTATCCATAAGATTTATTGTTTTTCAACGACGTGAATGTAGAAGTTCGGCACTGGGATATCTTTCAGGCTCTTGAAATCGCCGAAGATTCGGTAATCGCTCTTCAGATTGAAAGCTTCCTTGAGCATATTCTTGAACGACTCCAGGCGGTGCGGATAATAACACAATCGAAATTCGCTAATGAAAAGTTAATTAATTTATCAATGGTCTGCAGAATTAAATTAAATTAGGAAATAACATACTTTATGGCTTCGGGGACGGCCAGTTGTTGAGCGTTCTTGCCATTTTTGTAGTTGGCTGTATTAATGTAATAATCCATCATTACCATCGCTGGTTGGCCCGAAACGTACAAGACAGAGGTCTTTATATCAGTTTCATGCGAACTCTGCGAAGAAGACGAAAGCAAAAAATAATTAATTTCCAGTAACAACTTATCAACTGTCTAAGGAAACTTGTTCCAATCATTGTACTTACATTGTAATAAATACAATGAGATGGAGTCTGGCCGGTGCTAATAATGTGGTCGTAATTTCTATGATCAATCAGCAAAAGACCGCCTGGCTTTACACATTTTTCGAAGTTCCTAATGGCTTGCCTGGATGTAACAAGAAAGAATATTTAAGTTTTAAGTATGATGTAGGCACACATTAGACCTCTAGTGTTAGCTAGGAAAAGCCGCTAACACTTTAAGATGCTTTCTTCTCTATTCATGATTTAAAAGTTATGTAATTTTTTGGCAAGGTTGTTATTGTGAGTGGTAGCAACTTGCAAATATTTACAACATTGACCTGATTGATAAACTTAGACAAAAATGGTTTAACAACGTGTCGCGCCACTTATTATCATAAAATACGTCATATCTGCAGTGTTGCGTCACAAACGATCTGATTTCAACAAACAACTTCTTTAATATTTAAATAACAACTCACTTTTGTTCCCTTTGATCTCCGAAACTATCCATCATGTGCGCAAACGAATTTCCCAAGCAAATAACTGCGTCGAAACCATTGCCAACTAAATGACCAATATCTTCGTACAACGTTAGCCAGTTAGCTTCTTCGATAACTAAACAATTACATTGCACATTTAATAAGTGATGTTCATTTTTCTCAGTAGTATTACTCACCCCATTTATCAAAAGCTGGCTGCTTCCTTTTGTCCCAACGTTCATTTAACGCATACTTTAACATTTTATCAGAAGCGTCGCAAGAAACAACTTCAAAGCCTTCTTCAAGAAGCATAATAGAGTCAACTCTATGGATTTTAAAGAATTATTAGTAAGTTCTTATAATTTACCAATTAATGTATGAGTAAAAACATACCCAGTTCCACAAGCAACATCAAGAACTCTTTTGCACCCCTTTTCTCTCAACAACCCAATGAGAAAGTTCTTGTAGTTTTCGGTGCGGCATTTCTTGTCGCCAATAAAAATCTCCCAAACGCGTGCAGCTTTACCATCGGCATATTGATCACGGACACCTTCTAACGAAGTTCCTAATGATTTAGTACGAATAACGTCGTCACCCATGATGCTCTGGTTGTTGCTAATTGATGAACACAGTCTGACTGAATAGAAAGCCTGTCGTCGCGTTAGTTTTCACCAGGAATTCTACGTACATACATTCGGCAGCTAATCCGCGTGCAGTATCATAACACGTACACAATCATATGTAGGCCGATAAAAGTTCACTTGGTAACGAGTGTAACTAACAATAAACAAAGTCGCAAAACATTTTAATTAATATTGTTGATTGTAATTTAATTATTATACATTTTCTAAATTAAAATATGTATCTCGACGTGCGACAAATGACGCGAGTTCATAAAAATGACATGGCGTTAATTTATGATAAACAGATTTGCGAACTTATTTGGCAACTGATAAAGCATTGTACATTTTATATTTTTTATTTATAATTTAGTTCACAATAAAATCGTTTTACAGTTATCTCAAATACTTTTAAACAAACAGGTTAAAAAACATAATACATCCTCGGTTAAACCATTTACTGTATATCATCACTAGGCGCACCGAATTGTGATCTTTGTTCAAAATTGCGACCATACTTTTCTTTTAATTCGGCAACAAACTGTTCCTTCAAATTTTGCAGACACCTACAACATATGAATAAAGAAAATATTTAAAATTGTTTATTCAATACCAGTTTATAACTTACATGCGATAATTCGGATCCAGACGAAACTTTACGATATCATAACTTGGTGAATGCGGTCGATGCACAATGAAGGCATTATGAAGAACGATAAACTCATAGTTTTGGCACTCCAGCTCCATTATATGGGAGACTTTATTCCAGCCGAAACCCATAAATCTCTTATCGTATTCTACGACACTTTTACTCACTACAATATATGGTTCAAAGTCCGGCTCCCATTTAATCTACAAATACAAGTTATAAAAATACATTATATAGATTAACTCTTCCCGAAGAAAATATACCGTATATGGCGCCTTAGCTGTCCGCCACTTTGTATAATTTGTCGGCGCATGACCGGAAGCCCAAACATCATACCTAAATGTAAACAAAGATTTGCTGTCTAGCAAATTTAACAGCTCCTTCTTATTCCTAGGGAAACGGCTACGATATCTTTGCGATTCAAATGCAGGTACAATCAATGCCTTCTTTTGCATCGATTTAAAGGAAGAAATAGTGTCTTGTAGAGTTTGATACAAGTTAATCATTGGAAGAAAGTCGATATCGGATAAGAAAACAAATGGCGTGTTAACATTTCTAAGACCTACGTTTCTTAAAATGTTTATAGGATGATAATCCTAAAAGTGGTTGGTTATAATTTATAATCACACACATTCTTGTCTGGACTTACTCCTTTCTTAAAAACTGCATGATAAGCTATGTTCGTTCGATCTTGTAAAATTTCAGAGTTATCAATATAATTAGATGCCTGCTGAAACTCTGGGTCTGTTACGTACAAAGTCAAACTTATGGGTCCTTCCCATTGCTTGGCCAATTGTTCAATCATTTGCAAGCGGTCGTACGAAAGTTGAGCCACAAATGTTACGTCGTGCTTCACTGGAATGTATTCATAATTACGGAAAAAAAGCAAAGTGCGCCATTTGGTTTGTTTAGCTTGGTTAAAATCACTGCAAACTTCTTTTGATCCCGCCTAAAACAGATTCATTATAATAATTAAATCAACTTAATACTTAACTACCTCATGTTCAGTGTTATTTTTACAATCGTATAAACTGGTGGTAACCAAATAACCATTCATTTCAAGAAATGTATTATATATGTTGCGAAAGTAATCTCCATGCGGGTTGATCACATTTATCTTCTTTGGGGAATTCCAATGTATTATTTTTATCTGATTATCGTTATAACATTCATCACTACGTGTACGATCGCTCAATTGAGTATTCCAATAACAAGGCACTTGATACAACAAATTTGGATTTTGTTTCAATACAGTATTTATAATATCTTGATCGCCCAAAGAAGTAGCACCGTATTTTAACGCAGTTTTCTTCGCAACACTGCTCCATAGCTTATCCCAAGCAATGGTACGCAGCCTATCAATTTTATACAATATAACGCCTGTATTAAAGCTGCAAAGTAACGCATATTATTACACGACATAAATGCACGTAGGGTATCATACCCTTTTCCTATAACAGGCCATACAGTTCTAGTGGTAGATAAATAAAAATCACTCTCATTTTCAACCAAGCCAATAGCCTGGTTATAATTAAAATGTTTAAACAGCAGCCATAGTTCATAAATATCACTCATAAACGTAAGATCAGTGTCCAAGATTATGATTTGATCCACTTCCTTGGGCAAGACCTTATAAAAAACCAACTTCAACAAGCCAAACATCCCTGAATAGTGGTTGTTTGGCACCCACCTAACATCGGGTAACAGTGGATTGACTTCATAAAAACTAACATTAACTGCAAATGAAATAAATGACTTTTGTTTTTGAAGCTCTTAACAGGCAGTACATACATTTTGGTAGCATCCAAGTAGCAAACAGAGTCTGTAGCACATTCTCAGAGAACTTGTTGGCCAAAATATGTAAATGTAAAGGATTATGTCTATAAAACAAAATTGACTTGAGCATAGTATGTAGAAATAAATTTTGTTTGTATCCTGAGCAAACTAATCCGAGATGTATCACTTCACATCGTGAAACCTGGTCGTTATTGGTTTGGCTTTTATTTGGCATAAACACAAACGCTTCTTCCAGTTTCAATTCTTTTTGTAGCTGTCTGGTTTTGGTAAAGTCCTTGTACCTTATATTGTGATAGTTGTGATGTAGTTTTGTTACTAAAAGTGTACAAAATATTGTTTCGTAATGTATTGACATCGATGTTTACTTACTTGCAGAAAATTCTATGAGGTAATTTAAAAAGACAAGAAGACTGACAATTAACAAAACTATGCAGATTATCCTGCGTCCAACCAAACATGTTGTAATTGCATTTTTCTTGAACAAAATTTTGCTCGTTTCTTAAACTTAAAGAGGAACTAATTTTTGTGCGTTTACGGTGGCTTTTAGGCTGGTGACACACATATTACGCATTACACAGATAACGACTAGAATTGCCTTATCGCTTGAAGAAAGCGATTGAATTTCTAATACATAGTTTGAGGCACATACAAGTGCAAGTTAGTGACAATTTACATACTGCAAGCTTTGATCAGCTGATGATGTTGCCTACATGTATTGCTGTTGCAGTACATTTATCGTTGCCGCAAGAGGTCACTTTATGCGCATATGTAGCAATTAGAAAACCGGTGTCCGCCATTGTGTTGTCGTCAGCCGTGCGAAAAATAAAACGAACAAAAACAGCTATTTTTAACAGTAATTAGTTTCGTTTTTGTAATAAAGTCATCACCATATATTACGTTTACGGTATTCAGCATTGTGGTAAATGGGTGTAGAATGAAAGTGACCATAAAAAGTAATTTGCACGACATAGTATTGTGAGGTTATATCTTATACATTGTTCTCTTATGTTATCAGATTGGACTGGAGTTGCAACTTGGAAATGGGTTGCTAACGACGATAGCTGTGGTATTTGCCGGATGGCTTTTGATGCATGCTGTTCCGATTGCAAACTACCAGGAGATGATTGCCCTTTAGTTTGGGGCCAGTGTTCTCATTGTTTCCACATGCACTGCATTGTCAAGTGGCTGCAGTCCCAGCAAGTCAATCAGCATTGTCCGATGTGTAGACAAGAATGGAAGTTCAACATTAACTAGATAGGTATTTATATTCATTCTGTTATTTCTTTATATTACGTCACAATTCATGATTGAATGAATTGTTTAAAATATGGTTGAGCAATTAATGACTTGATCAATGCGGGTCAATGCGTTCGTTCTTTATAACTTAATGTTTATTGCATTAAGTTGTTGAGAGTATAAATCAGAAGCAAAACAGAACGACCCTTTTACATTAATCTAACATTGCGGTATTCGGAGTAGTTGTTAAATCAATGAACTTTTCTACGTGCTCGTACATCAATTGGCAACGAGCCGACTTTCGCATAGTCGCGGTTAAGTAATATCTATACTCTAATGAACCGAATAGAGCGAACAAGCGGCACATCGTATGAGAGAATAAAGAAAGTCACGCAGTGATTTGCCGATACGCGCTTGATTCACATAAATTTTCTCAATTTAGAATAGAATGGTGAGAATCAAGCACTGCTTGTTATAGTATAACGAACATACTGAAGTTGGTTTATGTTTCTTTGATTGCGAACGCATCAGTTATGTCAGCAAGATGACAACTCGTCTTAATCAGATGCAAGATGTCTGCACGTAACATAACATACGAGAACTTTCATACAATCAAGAGTACGTCGTTAATGAGGTGACTAGATCACGCTAATTGTATCAAGCAGCTGTCCTAATCCATCGTATGCGTTTCCATACAAATTGTTCCTGGCTGTTTGCATACAACTGCAGCAGTTCATAAATCAGCCGTGACCATATCGTATGTTCTTCGGGTGTACATAGTAGTTGATTAGACATCAGGAGACGGAGAAGCGGCGTGTAAGTAAGTGCACCAATGTAAATTCTAATTAAACTCATGCAGTCTCCAAGAGGCATGCACGCATATACATGTCACATGTCCTATCTATTTCAATCCCAAAAGAAAATTGCAAGCGCAACAGAAGTAAATGTCATACATGGCCAGGCAATGATATACGCCGTATAACATACCGCAAAACCAATGGCTAACCGCTGAGTATCAGCAGCATTAACCTTTTCAAAGTCACGTAAAGATGAACGTGCATATGTGTAAAGTGTACCTACACTTGCTTGCATTTATAGAATAGATTTATTTAGCAATGCGTTCGCCTGCAGCTAGATTTCTAAAACGTAAACTTCAAGAAACATAATAAATGCAAACTGCAGAAGGAAAATTGAAAATTAAGTATGTACTAATCGCAATTAGCATTTACTATATTTGGCGATATATTTAATCATTACGATATGTACATATGTATGTATTTCTATTGATCATTTAACCCACCGAGGTGTTGTCCATTTTGAGTAGGTATTATGTAAAAACAGCAATAGCAAATTTGAAACTATTAGCATTTAGTGCAATTATATCATTCATTATAATACAAAGTTTACGCGTTTGTGGCAAAATTGTGTGCCAACATCGAGTGTAGTCGTGACCAGGCTGACATTCTATGCGCGATTGCTTTTGCACTTTGAAATGAATCTATGTACGTATCATATCCATCGTATCTGTGCTGCATTGCGTGCTGGTGAAATATTTCCCTTCTATTTCTGCCCACGACTGACTAACACCCTACAAGCACAACAGGCGAAGCGAAGTGAAGTGTTAACGATTCCAATTCAATTGCTCTATCTGTCTTCCAGCATAAATCTATACACAGAGTATGCAAATATGTACTGCCATTTCATAACGTTTATTTTCCGACATATTCAATTTATTTTATGTAATTATGCACCGATTTAAATAAGTCAGGCTAATAGCGCGCCTAATAAAAAATCAATCCCACGATAGTTCTCACTTTGTAATTAAATTATTTTGCTTTATTGCTGTGCAACGTGCAGAAGTTGCGTTGCTCCGAGAATTGAGAGCTGAGAAAAATGAATTAATGTAAATCGCAGCCAGCGGTTCATACCTCGGCACGTTTGCAGATTTAATTAATTAATCTTTAATGCAAATGGACAAGTTGGCACGTTGCTTGATGGGCTAATATTTCATGGCTTTGGAAAAGTGCCAGATATTTCATTCGCGCTCCCATTCATTGCTACATGGAGTACACGAAGTGCGGTTGCATGTTAGCTAATTGCCAAGTGATAATGGTAATGAAATGGGGCAACAGGTGTTCGCATTTTTCTGCATGCGCTTATTATTTGTCCACTGGCAGTGTAATGCAAATAGACGCAGGCCTAATGATCGGCTGCGTGCGATTACGATGTGTGAAGTGCAATATGAAGTGTAGTGTAGTGTGGCGTATGTATGAAGTGCACTTGTGTTAAGTGGTAATTAGCATGCTCCTTAAATGCACCCAATTGGAAATTAATTCTAATCAGATCTAACATGATCGCATTTAATTAAACAGAAAATTAATAAGAAAAACGTGCAACCCACTGACATACGGTATCATAATTATTTTTGCTTGCATTCCATTCTCGTACGTTGTGTCGTGTCTTATATGTATGCAATCAAAGGAGGAGTATTATGTAGTGACTGCATGGCGTAATAATCGCTGTTTTTTTATTGTAGTTTGGTGGATTTTGCCGGTTGGTTGTTGAGAGTCGAACATTGTAATTTGCGCATTACCAAATGAGCTTGGCCTCGAACAAGAATGAATGCCTGCTGCCTACGATTGCGACAAGACGATGTAATTGCCAGAATATTAGGAAACAAGCGCAAGCGCCTTGTAGCTCTTGCTATACATCATATCTAATTAGAATAACAGCAGACGGACCACCGCGTAGCGTGTTAAAGTTTAATATGCAGAAATTCTTTTCTTTGCTTTTCTTTTTGGTACACGTCCGTTACGTTCTGCTCTTAATCATTTTATTCACTTCCAAGAGAAATGCTACATTTCTTCGCATTTGTTTCGACTTGCATTTTTGTCACAGTACGGTTGCTTATTTATCAGCATGCCTTTCAACTTCTTCAACTTCTTTTTATTGGTGTATGTTTTTCCACTTCATTGCAATAGCATTTCTCTATTTTTTGTGAGTGGTTGGATTTCAAATGAATTGATCGGTTTACTGCAGGTATAATAACTAATAGGTTTTGAATGGCTTTCTTGTTTGAAAATTCTGTTATATTAACACTTGGTATAAAATGCAAGAACAGGCAAAAGCAACAAATGCGAAAATATTTGCAACTTGTTCTGGGCGATTAAATTTTATGTTTTATGACGTCAGGGTGATAGAGAAGAGAGCGTGTTGCAGCTTTTACGATGGTGTTGCTGGGTGCATCTGCCGCGATATTGCAGCTTGAGTGCGTATCATACTTACGTTTGGGCATAGGTATAATATAAGTATCAGCCGACTGGGATATTATTATAAGCTTAAGTTGCACGTGTCATCAGCTGCATCCCCAAATTTCCAACGCCGAAATACAGAGGCACGCAAAACTTGCCGGTGCAGGTCAGCGGCATATTTCAAACCTCAGATCCATTGTGACTTAAGTTAAGCCACCTTCGCATTGCCGTTGTGTTGCATTTGCCGTTTGTTTAGCGGAAAGTAGAGGGGGAGCTGGAAAGGTAGCAGCTAGCTGAGAGTGTAGTGTAGGATGATTATCGTACGCTGAGCGCGCGGCGCAATGCGTTGACTACTCAGCTCAGTTGTTTGTTACGGTTCGGCCGATGTTGAGCGTTTGTGTTTGCGCGCGTGACTCATTTCGCTGTACTTGCGTCTTATTGTTTTCGGGCTAAATGATTGTGCGATAATGATAACCACAATGCGTTCGAATTCGACGAAAGTCACCAAACCACCCCCACCGGTGCCACCGCGTCCCAGTAAGAACATCGTCGCCGAAGCTCTTGCAAAGTCACGCAAAGAACACGCGTGTGCACCACCACCCGTAGTGAAATCTCAGTCCTACTCGGCTATAAATAAGTACAGCAATGTGGTGCCAAAAATAGAGCGCGGGGTGTCAGCCGAGGAGCCTCCCAAGGCAGCTACCCGCACGCTCATCTATCAATCATCGAATACTACGAAGCATATGGAACCGCAGCGGGTTTCGTCCATTGAGGAGATACGCGTGAACATGAATCGCAAAGAGTCCATAAAGCGGCTGAGCGATGATGTGCAGAGGATTTCGCGCACCAGCAGCTTCAAGACGAAGCCGGAGGTGATTACGATTTCTCCTTCTCCGGCGTCGAAGCTGGATGATAGGGACTCTAGTCTAGAGTCGTTAGGCGAATCCGAGCCTATTTCACGTTCCAACAGCTTCAAGACGGATGCGAATAACAGTTCGGATTCGGTAATTAGCGAGGATGAGCGTGATTGGCATCAGCAGCAAACCGATACAAGCGATCGGAATCACGTGAATACGCTAATCGATGAGATGTTTGCTAGTGTGCTAGAACCATCGGAGCAAGACAAAGATAAAGAGAAGGAAAAGGTGGAACAACCAGTTGGTGTGATTGATGAAAGCAGGGAATCTGTAGCAGCGCCAAATCTCAAGTTACCTTATGATAGAGTCACCATTCACACCACGAACAAGGTCGCTAATGGTGATTTAATCAACGATGCGCATGACTCATCGCGGAGTCAGACGATTCAGACGAATGATTCAAAGAAAACAATTGTACTAATCGAATCGGATAGCTCAATCAAATCTCTTATTAACAATACCAATAATACCAATTCTCCAGCGAAAGCAATAGACGCGTATCGGACCAAGCCCGATGACAAATTCAATCATGAATTGCTCATTAGCGAGCTGTCGAATATGAAGCGCGAGCGCCAGATTTCGAAACTGAATAAACGACAGCGCCGCCCCTCGGAAAATTCGCTCTCGTCACCCTCATCCGAATCGAAAATTCAGCATTCGGACTGGGTGGAAGTGGCAAACGGCGAAGAAATTCGCCTCTCCAGCTGCCAGATAACCATCGAGGACGATGACCAGGCTAAACGCGCGAGTATTCTTTCCAGACTCGAGATGGCGAATTTACACGGCTTACCGCCACTGCCCAAGTCGCTCAGCGGCTTCAACATCGATGGTCCGCAAACACCCTCCTCGGGGCGCACCACCTCCAGTCGGAGTTCCAAACATTCAACCTCGTCGGCATCCAACGGTGACCTTGGGTCCCTCAAGAAGAGCACCAACCTGGACGCCAAGTTAGCATTGTTACGCCGCGAAATGGTAAGTCCGCTCTTGTTCTCATATTCTATCATTTCTGACCTGCCGACCGACCACTTCATATTATTCATGGGTAACGATGCGGAGTTCCCTTTCTGCAGCAATGCCCGTAATAAATACGTACGTCTGTCTGTCCGCGGCGTTTCTGTGTGGCCCCTAAGGCCTGAAGACGAGTTGATAGGTTGAACCTTTACAGTGTCCTTTGAGCTTGTGCTTGCACTCGCGGTTCAACACTCATATTATTCAAACGTAATTGTGATGAAATTGCCGACCATTAAATTACACGCGTACATTCAAACATGCAGCAAACGCGCATTTTTTTTTATATTTGTGTCATGGTTCGGCGCTACGCGTCTGCGTTTCTTCCTATGAACTCTATGCCGGAGTATTTATTTTAGCCGGCATTAATTACTTGTAATGTGGCTTCAATTCTTTACGCGATGCAATGTAATGCTTAAGACGTCCCGTCAGGACGGTGCTGTTTGGCAGTAACCTTTCTTGTAACATCCTGCGTTAGTGAAGAAACACGACTCACCTCACCTAATACGTTGCGCATTTGCACAAGAACAGCAATAAGCGATTGGAAATTGAAATTAGTTTTATTTATTTATATTTAGATGAAGTTAGTTGTTGTTATACACGAATAGCGAGGAACAAGTGCATTGTTATCTCTATTATTATCTTATCGGATTGTATTTGTAATACGTAATCGCGAGAATAACAAGTTTGCTCCAAACAAAGGATACTCAAGTTGAAGCGTTACAACATTTTGCCTTGCATTCTGTATAAGTACATATTTTATTATGTTCATATACAGGTACATATGTTGAATGTAATGAAATCAGCATGATATTCATTCAGTGCTTTGTCATAATGCGAAAATTTCCAAAGAGCACTCCACTAATTAGCACACGCTTTAATCCGTAGCTAAAAGAGTGCATGCAAAGTAAGTGACTAAATTACTTTCTTCGTTATATGTTTTTAATGTCTTTAACGAGAAGAAATCTAATTGTGTTTTGTTAGCACACCAGCCTTATCGTGTGAGTATCATCAAATTATCCCAAAGCGAATAGCGAACGAGCAAGCAAAGCAAGTACATACAGCGTGCATCCTCATTTTTGTTTCATTGTTCGTTCGTTTACGGATGCTGAATTAAGTCCTTTGCGTTCTGGTCTTTCTCTTCAGTTATGCTTTTGTTTTTGTTTTGCTTCTTTAAGTTACCATAAGTGCAAAGATTCTCGCCTAGAATTATACTTTTAACAAAAATGTGTGTTATTAGCAATTAAACTGCACGTTGAGCGGCTAAGGCATAAAAATCTTTGTTTTATGATGCATAAGAAAGAAGCAACCAACCAACCACCTCGCGCATATTTTATCGCTTTGCCGACTATGAAATCGCATACTTTATTTAGCATGTACGTGCAATCTCTGCAATTAGATCATCAACAAAACGCCATCGCCATTCAGGGAAATTCAATTTATTTTCAAGATAATTATCACTTTTCAAGGCTAACTGATAGAGATATTTATGCATGACAGGGGCGGCTCTCGCGGGAGTTCATCCAGTTAGCTTTTTCTGTGCAGACGCCAGAAGCCTGCGGTGATTAGAATAATTACTATTGCACTTGCGACGACCGAACTGTTATTAACATGTATATCAATTAACATCAATCCGCGAGTGGGTAACAAGCTGATTAATTAGTTTTAACTCATTTAAAAATTGGAAAAACCGTTAACTTGTTTGTCACCTAGGTATATGTATGTACATATGTCGTCTGAACTTTCGCGTATATTAGTAAATCATATTTGTCATGCAATTATAAATACTCAATATATTAATACGATTTATAAAAACCGGCTCGCGATGGCTGTGCTAATGAGAATTTCTTACTTAACGGTTGCAAGTTTTCCACTTGCACTGCACCTTGCTCAATACTCTGTCTGTTTGTTTAGTTGGCCTTTATTGTGTTGCACTTTGCAATTTGAAATTGAAATTGAAATTTGCACTCCCATAGAGCAGCTGGTTTAATAAGCGCGAGCGTTCCATTACGAAAACGGCCGATTCATTTTCCATATATGTATGTACGTATTCGATAACTCCGCCAGTCGCACATAAATTACGTGATAAGTGATTATCATTGTACGTACAATGCAAGCCATACAGGCGGCGGCTTGTTCATATAGCGGAATAATCCGAACGTGGATTGGTTTTAATTAGGTCTAATCTGACGACATGCATTCATTGTGTTCGGGTCGCGCGTATTGTAATTGCAATTCGCTAGCATTACTTGTTTGCGGTGGCGTTGGTGCGATGTTGGAAAGGAAAATGCAAGCAACCTGCTAGCAGCTAGGTGGATGTGTGCAACATTTATTCGCATGTTACGGCTATCGCTTAATTCCACCGCGTGCGAGCGTTCACTCTATTCATCGACAAGTGTTGTGCAAGAACTTGCCGCTGAAAAAACTCAGCTGACTTGCTAAATGCACGCAGCCTGCAGAGAGTCTGTCGGTTGCACGAGAGAAGTTGATGCCGCACTCGAAGTCTCTTCGGTTAGGCGTTACATAAATGTTATGACCTTTTGAATTATATAATCGCGTTGTGTTTTGTAAACATTTCGAGAGCACAAAACGCCGTTCCTTTTATTGCAAGGATTGTTGCCTTGCGAATGTAACAAACGAGAAAAACGTGGGTCGCGAG
>NBZA01000197.1:100941-148842 GCA_003054995.1 Aleochara bilineata
CTTTTACTACTCTTCCTCCATCCTCTGGAGGCCTCCTTGGTGGTCTTCTGTCACTCACCGATGTCCAATGGCCAACGGCACTTTGAAATTTCTTAAAAAGTGCCGGTTGCCTCGGCCGGGAATCGAACCCGGAACCCGCGCTCGACAGGCAAGCACGCTGACCACTCGACCACCGAGTGTTGTTATCTGGACTCGTTGAAAGTGAAACACAACCGCTGTTTGCGTTTGGGACTTAAAAATTTTTTAGCGGCTCAACAACTGCCGTCCGTATGCGACGGCAGATGCTGAGCCACTTGCGCTTGCACTGTCGGTGCTAATTACCTACTAATTAGCAAGTCTTCTTGCTCCTGTTGCCCAGAATCGCACTAAACACACCCGAATAAAAACAAACAACTAAATCTACAACTTCAGAGGGCGGCATCTTGGACATGGATACTTGCCTAAACCACTTAAAATTACCTGCTTATCACCTATTATTTATGGTATTCCACTTCATCCAGGACGGTCCTGCTCCTCTTCTTCCCTCTGGATTGTCTAGCAGGCAGTGTTTGCTGTAAAACAGGACAAGTGATGAAAAATCAATAAGAAGCAACTTGTTACGCTTTTAACTACGAACCTTTTGTTCCATTCTATGGCGGCGCGATGTAAATACACTCTTGGCCCATCGCCAACAGTGATTACCATCCTTTGGTTGTGTGTTGGCAGCTCTGCAAAGAAAAGAATTAGCCTCCTAACCAACCAACAAACTATCCTCTTGTCCTGGCTGTGACTGGCTTACATTAAATGCAACTATATATCATTAAATCTAATTTACAATTTTGTCTTAATAAAACTTGTTTCTCATCTCTTCTACTCTTTCTTCTGTTCTAAATTACAATCCTTTTTTTCTCAAGGCTTTACTACTACTTTTGCTTATGGCAAACTAATGTTCTAACTTATTCGTTTGCGCTTGTGTTGGCTTTGCTTTGACAATTGCAACTTTTCCTTCTTCATTCCCATTTCCATAGAGAGAACAAAATAATAATCCTCTGCCTCAATATCTCACCGATTATCTGATAATAATTAATCTAACAATACAGTTTTACACCAGCTCAACGAACTGTCAGTTTTCGCCAATATCTCCTCTTCATCTTGACAGCACTATCACCAACGGTGGTTACCACCTTCTGGGAGAGCATCCCAAGTCCTGGTAGCTGCAAAGACATGCTGACGGAGCGACTAAACGCGACGTAAATTGCTGGGCCACTGTTATAATTAACTAGGTACCTGTTGTTGATGAGACAATGACTCATTCTCTTCCTTTGGAAAGCTAGTCGATGTTGTTTTATAACAAAAGACTCAAAAGGCAAATCCAACCCTAAATACATATAACAAATCTCTTGAGTACTTTATAATTTTTGTTTGTTTATTTTGATTGAAATTGTATTACTACAATTATATATGTGGCAATTATATTTATGAAGCCAAAAACCATTGAACAATCAACCGAAAATAAAGAGCCCGCAGTAAATTGGGGTGTTTTAACTATAGCTTGTTGCAAGAGAAACTTTAACTTTGATTTCATTAATGGATGTAAATCATCTCTGTTATTATTTATATCACAAATAATGTCTTTAGTTGCTTTAGCCTCGTTCATTACTCCTTGGCAACAAAACGCAATTACAATTCCAGGAGTCTACAACAGAATCGTTTAGAATAGATAATCATGCCAAGTTAAAATAGAACATTACCGTAAGAATTAAAACCCAGGAGAATATACTAACAATAACGTTAATCTCATACAGTTCAGGAATAAGAGCAACACTAAGAGAAGCAAGAATATGTAACAATATGTTTAAATACATCAACGACATTGGCCATCCAAAAATCTTTTCAAATGTAATACAAATATTATATAAATTATTAAATAGAGATGTCATTAAAGTAAGCGAACTTAAATTAATCTTATGATAAACAAGTATGTAATTTAAATGCTTAATATAGTTTTTTGTAATGAGCAGTAGTTGGATTTGTAGAAGTATAATCAATTGAGATATGACTATTGCAAATTGTTCAAAGAATCCAAGAAGAATTGTTTTCCAGCCTACCCACTGAAATGAATAAAACCCATAAAGACTTAGCAGGGACCATGCACTAGCTAATAGTCCCAGTAAGTGCCAAAAATTGATGATTAAACCTGATTTTTTCAACTGAAAACTGTCTGTTATATGTAACCCAATAGTCTCAGTTAATTTCAGTATATTGGAAATGTGTTCATGTTTGAAAAATGAAAAATCCAGCAAAGACTTCACACAATATACAACGGTTATGCTCCTGGATACCAGCGACAGATGATAGGGTAGTTTATCCGTAAACATTAGTTTTAAATCTTCTCTAAGATACTGCAAAACAACTGATGATAATAATATTGCACAGTACATTGGTAGCTGAATAAAGTTGATTTTGATTTTGTTATAGTCTTCTGATAATTTTGGAAATATCCCAAATAAGTGCAAAGACTTCACCATTAGATGAATGTTTTTTGATTCATCTACAGATGTTCTCATTTTTGGTTTTACACACTTTAGCAATATGTACTATTCTTTACAATTAATTATGATACTGATTACTTACAAGTGGCATAAGTTGTTTATGTCCAAGGGTATATATGTGAAACGTAGTAAATATATAAGTAAACAATCCATTACACTAATTTGATAATAGCCTGATTAGACTAATTCAATTATTGAATTGTTTATTATTTATCTTCATATTATGTACCAATTAAAACACCACTCATCACAAACGCACCTTTACCTTTTGACATGTGTTCAAACTAACATAACCTAACATTTTAGTTTCACATTCTCGTTCATAACATCATCATTTTTCTAGTTTTACACAAAATTGTGCAATATACATGTACAATATTGCTCCGTATTTTATAAATTTATCATAATGAATTCAGAAGAAGCAATAAACCATGCAGATATTCTTCTGCGTGAAGTTCCGAGTGCAAAAATTAGGTAGCTATATCAGTAAGATTTAATTGTTCTTAAAATAATTCCTACCTTTCAGCAAAACCCCTAAACCACTGCCAACACGCCCCAAGGCGAAGGAAGAATTACAGGTTCTTAGATTAAGCGCTAAAACTCAGGAAAATATTATGGAAACACTGACTTACATTCATGGTGATGTATGTTATGTCCATTTATATAACACGTTTAGTTTAATCATAATTATGTTTAGGATTTCAAACTTGGTGAAGCATCATCTTACAAAGATGAGGGGAATAAAATTCAAAATAAATATTGGGTTGGAACTGGGAATTTGGTAATCAAAGGATGTTATGATTATTCAAATTCAAGCAAAGAGCCAGAGAATGAAGCTGATAGATTAAAACTGTTTGCTGCAATGCGATTAGAAAGGTAAGAATGAGTAAATACAAATTATTTACAATTTAAACTAATTGGCTTTTAAAATTGAAGTTATGGCTTTCACAAAGAACATTGTCAGGAAGCATTGGACTATTGTAATGGTGAAGTGGAGGCTTCCATATCTCTTTTATATGAAAAATATATGAAATATACTAGAGATCTTAGTCAGATTAGCAATCTCGATGTTAATGAAGAAGAATTACTTGAATATCGAACAGACGAGAAAGGTGTTCTGGAGTCTATTTATGAAGAAGGCTTTAAAGAAAAGGTGAAAAATACTGTATGGATAATCGGTATGAAGCTGGACTATTTAGTTAATTTATATCATAAAAATAAGCCAATTAAGCAAAAAATTAATGCACAAGGAAAAAGTAAAGGAAAGAAGAAGGAAAAATGCCGTTACTATTTAAAGAATCAAACGTGTAAATATGGTGATACTTGCCGTTTTATACACGAAGATGAAGTGAAACCAGATTGCAACTCACATCTATCTACCTTTAAGTTTGATTTGGAAATTCGTTTTTCCAAAGATACTAAATATCCATATGAGCCGCCATTGATCTTTATGAAAACTGATGCAGTTCTTCCACCACTTATTGCCCTTCACATTTGCAAGAGATTGCACAAGGAAGCAACATTACTGGCCGTTGATGGAATGCCAAGTGTTTATAGCATTTGTGAGTTGCTGAAAAATGAAGAAGAAATATTAGATTATTTAAAGACAACAGAGGTAAAGTTTTTGCAACCACATGAACCATTATTTCCGAAAATCATTAACGAAAATAAGCGTAATCGCCCCACGCATTATAAACGTGGCGCAACAAATCGCGACAATAAAAGAGAACTTAGCATCGAGGAAATTAAAAAGGAAGATCAACGAATTGGCGATAATTTCAAAAAGAAACAAGAATCTTCGGCCTATAAGAAAATGCAAACTATACGAAATAATCTGCCAGCGGCTAAATTTAAGAATCCGATTTTAAAATCGCTAGAAAATGCTCAGGTTATTGTAATTAGCGGAGAAACTGGTTGTGGTAAAAGTACACAAGTTCCACAATATATACTCGATGATTGGTTAGATTCCTTTGACAGAGGAAGTAACAAGCATGTTGAAATTGTTTGCACACAACCGAGACGTATATCAGCAATTGGTGTTGCTGAACGTGTCGCTGAAGAACGAGCAGAGAAAGTTGGTAACACAATTGGGTACCAAATAAGATTAGAGAATAAGATATCGGCCAGTACAAGGCTTACTTTTTGTACTACGGGTATTTTACTTAGGCGTTTGGAGGTGGATCCATTGTTAACTAATGTTACTCATATTATTGTTGACGAAGTACACGAACGAAGTGAGGATAGTGATTTTCTATTGTTAATTGTTAGGGATTTGTTGCAACTTCGGAAGGATCTCAAGGTTATTCTAATGAGCGCAACATTAAATGCAAATGTTTTCTCTGATTATTTTGGTAACGTGCCAGTTCTTGAAATTCCTGGACGCACTCATCCAGTGGAACAGATATTTCTTGAGGATATACTAGAAATAAGTAGCTTTGTCTTCGATGAAAATTCTCAATACGCGCGGAAGGTAAAGGATAAAAATTTAGAACAAGAGTTTCTTTCTGCTGAAGTGACTCGAATTCAATCAAAACCCAAAGATATCGTCAAGGATGACAATTTGAAATTTGCCGAAGTTCTTGCGCGTTACGAAGGTAATGTTTACTCACGAAAAGTTTTAGGTCTATGTGTGGTACTGATTGAAATTTGTATTTCAGGTTACAGCATGAAAACTTGTCGCGCTTTGTATCTAATGGATCCTGAAAAGGTGAACTTGGATTTGATTGAATCAATTCTAGAGTGGATTGTCAACGGCGAGCATTCCCATCCGAAGTACGGAAGCATATTGGTCTTTTTGCCTGGATTTGCCGAAATCACATCTCTGCACGATAAGTTAGCCTGTCATCCGGAATTTAATCCCAAATACGGCCGTTATATTCTCGTTCCATTGCATTCGAGCCTGAGTGGCGACGAGCAGGCGAAAGTTTTTGAGTACGATCCGCTGACGGAAATTAGTTTGCCAAGTTATTGATGTTTTTGCTCTTTTTACAGGAAGCCCAAAGATCCAAAGACGCGCAAGATTGTGCTTTCGACGAATATAGCCGAGACGTCGATTACGATAGATGATTGCATCTTTGTCATTGATTCGGGCAAGATGAAGGAGAAGCACTTTGATTCGAACCGGAACATGGAGAGTTTGGAAACTGTGTGGGTGACCCGCGCGAATGCACAACAACGAAAGGGGCGCGCTGGCCGTGTTACCTCGGGTGTATGCATTCATTTGTATACGTCACACCGGTTCATGCATAATATGTTAAGCCAGCCAATTCCGGAAATTCACAGAGTACCGTTAGAGCGTTTAGTGTTAAATATTAAAGTTCTTCCCAACTTTGCCAATCAGGATGTTCATACTGTGTTGGGTATTTAATCTTATCTGGCGTGAATGTGCTGCGTCATGACTAATAATGATCCATGGTTTGTAGGGAAAACAATTGAGCCTCCTGTAAAGGACAGCATAGACTCTTCATTAACACGACTTCAAAACGTAGGCGCACTGGATGGAGATATTAATTTAACGCCCCTTGGACATCATTTAGCCGCACTTCCGGTTGACGTTCGTATTGGTAAACTAATGTTGTTCGGGGCAATATTCTCGTGTATTGATAGCGCGCTTACAATGGCTGCGTGTTTGAGCTTCAAGTCGCCTTTTGTTGTACCCTTTGGGCAGAAGGATAAAGCAAATGCGAAAAGAAGAAAATTTGCTACCGGAATGAGTGATCAAATGACTGTTCTAACGGCATATAATGTAAGTTTTGTTTTACTAGTATATGTTATCAAATTATCAAATATTTAAAATAACTACGAATGTAATGATTTTCAGAAATTTCAAGAACAATCTAAAAAGGGATATTTTGGCGGTTTAAACTTTGCAAATGAAAACTACTTATCGCACAAGACATTGATTACTATTGGAGAATTAAAATTTCAATTCTTAGAACTTCTTGTTAGCATAGGTTTCATTCCGATAAATATTACAAAGCGGCCGAGATCAGGGCAAGATATTGTCTTGTCATTAACAGGACCTGAGGTACGTTAGTATGTTGATAAGTAAGCAACAGTCCAACCTTATCTTGCAATTTCTTGTAGTTCAACAAAAACGGTTCCAATATTCGCGTACTATCATCGATCCTGTGCGCAGCATTGTATCCGAATGTGGTTAAAGTCTTGCAACCGGAAAAAACTTATGTTTCTAGTGCAGTTGGCGCCGTGCCTAAGAAATTGGAATCTAAGGATTTCAGATTTCGCACACAACAGGAAGAAGTATTTTTGCATCCGAGTTCAATAACATTTGAACTAAAATACTTTTCGAGTCCTTTCATGGTTTACCAAGAAAAAGTGAAGACTTCCAGAGTGTTCATTCGCGACTGTTGTGTTATACCGGCAATACCATTAGTGCTATTTTCTGGCTTCGACGTTTCAATACGCATTCACAACGGGGTTACGTATTTAGCTCTCGACGACAACTGGATAATGTTTGAAGCTGAAGAACATAAAGTACGTGTAGTGTTGAAAGTTATAAAACTGATTTATTTTATTGATTTATTCTAGGTTGGCGAAATGCTTAAAATGATACGCATTGAACTACTCGATTTGTTGGAGGAGAAAATTAGAGATCCTTTGCTCAACTTACAGAATAATGCAAAGAGCGCACGAGTAATCGGAACAATATTGCAGCTTGTTGCTGGAGAATAAGTTGTATAAATTAACATTTGAAATTGGGCAATCTGATATAGAATAATTACCATTAAAAATTAATTTGTTTTGTTTATGAGAATGTATATTATTTATTCTAGCCAATTTAAATTATCGTATACAAATAAAAGGGTATTCATTACCATATTAATTGTATTTCATCCAATGTCGCGAAACAGGGTACGGGGACTTGAATATTTATAATAATTGCAAAACGAAAATTGTCCTCTTCTCAAATAATCCCGTGAAACATATAACAACCTGTATAATTCTTATCTAAAGCTTCCAGACCCTTTTTATCCAACATCTTTATCTCTTTAATACCTGCACTTGGGCGGAGATTAAGAGAATCCTAGTTTACTTCCTTGAAAATGTACCGGCCGGTCGATAAGCGAATTTTATTACTGCTCTCAAAGTCCAATCGGTTATATGTTACTTGGAATATTGTTACATAAATCAGAATGGGAAAAACAACTGGACAACTTATGTGCGCTCCCGACTACAACAATACATTTCGTTAAGTACACCTATGTTTCGAAGCGATTGCGGTTCTAACGAGGATATTTCACAAGTTCCTTTACGAGGAGCTGCTTTCATTAGCAAGTAACGTATAAATCGGAACCAGGAGCACTCGCAGATGGTTAAAAGTTGTAAGCTCAAAGCACACCGGTCGCTTTTCACACGATTTATATACTCGAACCACGTTCGTTCTGCGTTACTTTCTTCGTTTGCTTGTGAGTCTTGCGCATTGTGGGCGCAATATTGGGCTTGCCATCGTATAATTGCCTCCAACTTTAAATTACTTATCACTGTTTATGGGTGGGCCATCGGTAAATTACGCAGCGCGTAATTGCCGTCTGATTGTTTGGTTTTACGATTTGTTGCACACCGTCACATTAATTCAAAAATAATTTCAAAGTTTCTACTTTGTAGCTCTTGAATTAATTACAAGCGTGTTTATTGGTTTTATACGCATTGAATGAATGTTTATACAACACTCGTAATATGACAAACATTAAATATTTGGAACGTTTATAAAAAATAATCCGACTTAGAAAATACTTATGTTTTCCATTACTTTAAAAGCAAAATAATCCCTGTAATTGAACAAATATCCCAATCCTGTGCAATTTTGAATGGGGCGGCGCTACCAAGAAACCTATTTGTAGTTTATAAAAGATCATTGGAAATTTATTCGTCTCATTAAAATGTACATGATAGTAAAGCTTGCGACCAAGACTTAGATTTTCCCTGGCAACGACAATACAATTTTCAACAAAGCCACGCGAGTAGGACTATGAGGAATGCGAGCTGAGTGTAACAACAAACGATAATTACAGCAACAAAGGTAGCGCATTACAACGCGCATTGTCGAAATGAAAAAGAATGGCTGGAGCGCACGACATAGCAGTGTAATCCATTTCGACTAAGTGGAATGCACATTGACACTGACGCGTGTGTAGTGGAAGCACATCATGCTCCCGAGCATGCCCTTAAGGTACGTGTAAGACACACTCTAATCTGCCGCCTCTTCCCTGTCGCTCTCCGTCGGAAGTCTTGTGCTGCTTAAGGAATGCAGCGCGTGCACGTCGCTTCTTACCTGAGGCTTTTTTCAATAATGAGTTTGTTAATTGGAGAACGCTCATACCCCATAATGTCACTCGCTTCTTCTATAAAGCTGCGATACTTTCAAAGCGCGATCGAGCATAAAATCCGCGATTAGTATTGAAACCTAGCGCTCGGTTCAATATTCAACGTTCTGGATAATGATACGAAACTCATTGTGATTCAAAAAATTTGAATTAAAATTAACTGAATTTATTAATTATATTTTCTTGTGAAGTGTAGAAAATTCAGTGTAGAAATAGTTAGTTCATTATTTGAAACTTAATCTGTTTTATAAAAGAATTACGTTTTAGTTTTTTTCTGGGTTTTTTCCGCATTGGCTGCACTGTTAGAATGAGTGATATTTAGTGAACTTTATCGAAGTGTCTCCGTTTGCACGTTTCCATTAAACATGACGATTTGCAGTCATGTTGAGTGTGTGAAAAGGTTTGACTCATTTTCCACCTAACAGGATAAATGCGTTTCTAGGGCTAGTTTTATTACCTTCGCACCGCCAAAGATAAAAAACTTAGTTACCGTCTGCGATGACGTAGTTTAAGAGCAACCTTCAAAGACTCACTCACTATTAGTATATACTAGGCATGTACTTATTATTAATTTACTAAGAAGAACTACCTTTGATTGAATTAATTCTAAACCTTGACATGTAATTGGATATCGGGTGATTCCATTTACGCAAATCAATCAATTGTTAATTAGCACGCTTGCAATTCAATATGTGCTTTGTTAATCTAAATGTAATTAGTTTAAATTCATGTAACGGGTTAATTATTATAGTACATTCATTGTTAGTTCTTCATAGAAATAGAACTAATTTATTTCAGAAATCACTTTTCCATTCAAGGTTAACATATGATATGTGCACTTGTAAGGAACACGTTCAATAGCTGGCGCATTAAGATGAAAATTAGATTGCGACGCCCTTGATTTATTACTCCCGCGCCGAAATTCGCGAGCGAGCGTGTAAGCGACCGACCTGTCAAGGGTTCGAACAGCCGCTATAGCTTCTATAAAACGTACCGAACGCGATTGAAAACAGCAGTAAAATGAGAAAACGGATTTGAAAGATATTTGACTTACGGTTATTGATGTTGCGGGCTTCGCTTAAGCTGAGCGTCGGCGTCGGAGTGTAAAGCCGTTTGCCTCCTGCTCCTCGGGAGCAAGACGTATGATCAATTCGTTGCTCGTCCGTCGGTCGCGACGCGTGAAAGAACTTCAAGGAAGAGACTGCGGGCGGGCGGTCGAAAAACGAACGAACGAATTCGGTGCCTGTACGGATTCAGTAATCAGTCTCATATTTTATGAAATGGAAACCTTTCCAATGTTCAACGAGTTAACCTTCCCGCTGCAATTCAGCTTCTAATACACTTAGGCCGGCTCACCCGCTATCTGGGTTCGGTATACGGATGTACGATACTCGCATGTGCGCTTAACCTAACCCCCGAACCTGAACTTGGACTTCGTTCGTCTTTCAATCATTTAATGAAAACCTTATTACACATCCTTCGCGTTTGTCCCCAAGATAGCTGCAGCTGTAATGGACAAATTCGGACAGACGGGTCCCCGAATACATTTGCTTTATTACGGCCGACCGAAATTGTTCGTCAATTAATAATCAACTCCTTGTTTCCTGCCTCAGTTCCGCTTTTCAACTTTAATCTTAACCCTACTACATCCTGACGGCATGATTAATGACTCCGATTTGAAAAAATGCTCGTTTATAGATTATTGATGAGCGTCGAAAAAAGTTTCCCCTGAGAAAAATGCATATAAAGCAGATATAAAATTATCGCCGCTTTTTGCAGCCTCCTTAGGCGACGGTAAAAAGATGCACGGACATAAGAATAGATGAATCATTAAGAAATACAATTTGAGGAATGCAGCGTCATCAGAACGCTGATGGCCAAAGAAGAAGAAGTCGGCAGTCAGCTGCGTGGATGTAATGAACAATAGAATATGAAGGAGAAAAAATTAACGCCGCCGTTTGCAGGACGCTTGCGCGGGTCTCTCTTGCACGTGGACGTGCACGCACTTGCACGCAGCTCCTCATTTTCGGGGTGGTAAAAAGCATCGCATCGCAACGTATAGCGTTCTCTCCGTCGCGTGCTCGGTGGTTTTCGGAGACGCAGCGGCGCCGACGCGTATTCTCTAACACAGCCCTTGGTGCCGCCACCGCCACCACCGTCACCGCCGCCACCGTACCCGTTTGTTCGTCCTGCGAGGTAGTGGCACACACGCCGTCACTAAGTCCCGCTGTACCAGACGTGTCGGCGCGTGAACCTCGCATCGCTCGAATCTCGCACACAGTTTCCACATCTCAATGAATCGCTCGACCCTCAGGTCATTCTCAGGACTGGTGGCCCTCAGAAACTTCTCAAAACATGTAAAACTTTAGCGTGCGTCGCATTTGCTAGTTTTTGCGGGGGTGGCATTCGTAGTACATTGATCATCCGGATGCAATGGAGATCTCCGCGAAGTGCGGTGACAAAGAACGAGTGCGTGTGTGCGCGTGGAAAATGATTGATTGAGAGTGTGCGGCCCACGACCACAAACAACCTGCGGCTGATATTTTCGATATCTGTTATTTTTGCTTGCGCGCCCTCGCCGGATCATCTCTATCATCGACACGACATGATGTTTGATGATGTCCAAGATGCACACCGGATAGGACAAGGTTGGTCCTCCCACACCATGTCTTAGATCGCAAAAACCAACCCCCAAGAAGAAGATTGCAAAAAAGATTGTGATATGATAACAAGCGCCCGTCAGATGAATGTCTCCGAGTGGAATCCGAATCCGACGCCAAATCTGAATCAGAATTCGAATCCGGATGGCAATCGCACGATGCACGAGCTGTTAAGACGCGTTACGAGCAGTAATGCTACCTCATTAGTGGGCCCACCGGCGGAGGCAGCCGCTCAGAATGACTCGGCTGAGGATGCAGACCGCATCGCGTTCGCCGCCGCTGCTGTCGCCGAAGATCGCAATCAATCCGACGGCAGCGGCAACAATTTCATGCTGATCTTCGAAGACATCGATCAATACTTCAGCCACTTGAACTTCACCGGCAACGAGTCAGACGGGCAGCCTTTCGACCGGCAGCTGATTAACTGCATCTATCTGAATGTGAGTAATGTGACCAGTTGCGCGAACGCGACCAGCCCCTTTGAGCCGCCCGTCTACGAACGCAATTACTGGGCACTCATCCTCGTCTTGTTTCCGATCTTCACGCTCTTCGGCAACGTGCTTGTGATACTCAGTGTGTACAGGGAGCGAACACTGCAAACTGCTACCAACTATTTCATCGTCAGTCTCGCCCTCGCGGACTTGCTTGTCGCCGTCGTCGTAATGCCATTCGCCGTTTACGTTCTGGTAAGTGTCAATATTTTTATCTCTCAATGTTTTTCCACGCAAAGACAACAGGGTTTCTATAAAGAGGCCGTTTGTTTTAAAGAAATACACATGTGGAGGCGCCGGCCGCTATGGCAATATTCCATGAATGAGTAAAACTCCCTAAGAAAACACGTGTTGGCGTTGAATTTCATTTTATACAATTTAAATATAAATATTTCCTTTGCGTACCCGCACGACCACGAGAAGAAATATTGTGGACGCATCAAGTCAATTTTCATCGCCTTCAAGGATCGTTAACATTGTCAATTCTCTATCAAGAAATAAATTACTGTAATGGCTCCATTCATACGCTGAGCACGGAATGATTGACTGAAATTAATAGACATGAGTGATAGCAATTGTATCAATTGCATAATCACCGATAAATATCTTTGGTGTGTCTCAAGTTTCTATAGAGCACACAGTCAGTGTTTTATTACACCTTTATTACCCAATCACTTCATACATTATTATATGATATGGTGATTAATCATGAGTTAATTTAAGCATGAGTTAGTTTTAGTACACAATATAAAATTTAATTAACAGCCTTGTAAATGGATAAATAAATTGCAAATATTTACGGTGTGTTTGGGTGCCTATGATTTATAGACCCCCAGAGAATATGAGCATACGAGGCTGATAAATCTTCCATCTGTTTTGCAAATTGTGCGTGGCAGTGACCACTGCAGTGGTCAGCGTTTATTTGTATCGTCAAATTGCTTCACGAAAAAATAACCCAAAGCAAAGCAACGCTACGCAAAGGAAGGGAAACGCTTAATGCATAAATAAATGGACATGGCATGTAAATGAAATGTCAAAACTGGCAGGCCAAATGCGTGAGTATAAGTAAATTTGTTCCGCTTTTTACGACGCGGCGTCAATTTGTGTGTGCATTTTTGACTGCTACGTTTCTAATTACCAAATATCATTTATCATTTATCTCTGGTACATTCTGCACACGTTTGTTCACGTTTTCTCTTCACAAAATATACTACACATGATGATCAATCAAAGAGAATATTTCCAAAATTAGAATGGATTAACGTGTCAAAAATCTATAAATAATAAGGTAATTCAATTATCAGCAACATAAGGGCTAAATTGAATTGCAATAAACTAATTAATTGCAGCGACAATAATGCTATTATAGTGTGGGCATGGTGTTTATATATTTGTTTATTGCGAATTAATTAAATAAATAAATAATTAATTGCTGCCCCTTTAGTGAGAATAAATAATTTCTTGGCAGTTCAGCAATTCAGAATAAATAATCCTAGTTGCCTAATGTACAAATGTTTACCTCTAGGTATGGTTCAGTGTTAAGAATAATGAAAAAATATACCTATACAGGTTTTGATGCGAGTCTGCACATTTTCAAGTGTAGTTTTTGGATAAAACATAAATCATGATTGTACCGGTCAGTATGAAAAATTGCATCGTATTTTGCATGTTAGCTGAGTAGAAAATACATGTTTGATACTTTTGTTGTTTTTTTAACGAATCAACAATTTCAAGCTGGCTTTTGCAAACTCAATTCCAGTTTGAAAACCACGAGTCGTGTTTTTACACGTTTTGCAAGCGCTGTCAAAAATTTCAAGCACGCAGCGTCGGCGGATTTAGAAGCGCCTAATGAAAAGGCAGCAACGTGAATTCGTGACACATATGCAGTGAGTATTAGGATACATCACTATTGCAAAATTGAGTTGTTGACGTGTATCAGGATGATAGGGCTGCTGGCAAGCAGGAGTCGAGCGGAAGCGCACGAAAACTAAATAAAAAACCAGGAAGAGACCTGACGAGACGCAGGATTCCAATCCATTCTATTCTATTCTATTCCACATCGTTCTGTTTGTATTTGTATCACTTGTTCGATATCCTGGCGAGATCTCGCACACAATGGATCGCCCGTGGATGTGCAGCTGACGCTAAGAGATGAGATGAGACGAGACGAGACGAGATGAGAGAAATTCACCTCACCTCTCAAATGCTTCAAACGCACATGTTTCACTTCATTCACGCCGCGATCAGCCATCGATATTGGCCTCGGACGACTGAACTGACAGGGAAGTAGGCGTCTCGTCTCGAGTCGGAGACTAATATAAAAAGCAGCAATAAAATTGCAGCCTCGAATGGATTGAGAGCAAAGCGAAAAGCAGCAAAAAAGCAAATTGAAAGAAAATTATCTGATTGCAAGTGAAGGCAATTTATTGACGATGAACTTCTTTCCCATCTGTGGCGCTGTGATCCATCCCTAAGATATATAGGTCCTGCTCGTACAATCATCGTATATCACAGAATGTTTACCCAATGTGTGGCTACGCGAACGCACGACCGACAAATGCTAATATTCGTGATATGAGTGCCACGAATGGCAATATTGACATTATTTATGCGTTTGTGCCATTACGCTCTCTTTGTAATCTGTTCTATTATGTTTGCAACCCTTACTGCAATCGCCATGACGTCAAAGGAGTTGCCTACATCTCAATGATCTAATAATAAAACCCCAACTTATGCTTGATTAAACAAGATTGCAATTGAATGATGAAGTAAGATATATAATTAAAACGTAATTACATTGCGTTTCATTTCATTTCATTATATCGAGTGAGTTGCTTGCTTGTTTTATAACTTTTACGACATCAAATGTTAGAAAATTAATGACATTCTATGAAAGCAAACTCCACAAGGAAGAGGAATAGTTACTTCGTTCAGAAGCACGAATGATAAATGTATTCTTCCGTCATTCGCCCAGCAGACAGGAAAAACGCAATAATTAATTTCCAAGACATCTCCAAAAGAAATTTAATTGTTTCCTGAACGGACGTGAAATAAGAAGTCTATTTAATAATGACGTGACCAGCGACTGCCCAACAGTGAAGAATTATGAGCATGTGTGCACAAGCCACCGGAAGAAATAGGCTAATTAATTGCGAAGATTAAGAATGAGTCGCTAGTAGAGCAGACCTGCAGCCCTGAGCTGTATCGCGTTGAACGCATTGATAAATGAACTGACTAGCCGTCAAGCAACCAAACCAAACCAAAGCCAACAAATTGGATTTCTTTGGGCTCGTTTGTACAATACATGTGATGTAGCTGCAGCTTGTGTCGCTGCGAAGTCGGCTATTTTCTCTCTTTGATTGCGTTTACCCATAGGCTACGTTCGCCGAAAATGTGCTGACCGCAAAATGAGAGACATTTCTCAGGAAGCTCAACTCGTCCTTGGCGAGTCGCTAATTAATAAGCTCATTTAATATTTATTAAAAGCTTGCAGTTGCATTGCTCTTGCCCTGGAGGTGCCCGCTGTTATAATTTACTCGCAAGCCGCTTTTAGTCTATTTACGGACGATAAAAGGATTTTATTGCCGCCTCCTTTTCAGCCATACACCACTGAGATTAACATTGGCGACCGCTAGCCTAACAGACGTCCCGACAACTTTGACCTTACTCATTTGCCCTTCGTCTCTTGCTTGCAACATCCCAGAAAGTCCTCTTTTCCTACAGTTTATTATTATAAATATACATTAACTCAATTGCTGAGTACTGGTATAAATTGCTGATAGCCCAGGAGCAGTTCGGTCAAAGTAGCGTTCATATTCAAATAAAACACACACTGAATGGAAATGTTCCCAAATGCTCCATATCTCCATCGGTTCATGCAAATGCAAATTGTAATGAACATGTAAATGAATGCGTTTTACAGGCAACAGTAGCATGTCGGATGTAATTTACACTCATCAGCAGTATGTACTTCATAGTCCATTTCGTAAAAAGTAAATCAATTGCAATTGAGTTCCACTCGGGTATTGGTATTTGGTAATCATAATTAATTGTAAGTGGATTTCACGACCCAATAAGCAGTGCACGGCATTGTAATATAGACTTAATTGTGTTCAACCTGAATCAGTCGAGACAGAAATTGCGTGGAATGCAAGGATAGATCATTCACACAATAGCATTCCGTTGATTGCGTTCGGCTGGCGCGGCCGGCGCTGGATTTCGATCAGTGTGGTTGTTTTACACGTAGCCCGGAAAACCGCAGCAGTAGGCAAAGAACATTGAAATGCGGTAGGAAAAATGTAGAATGGAAGTCTTCAAAGTTCATACACTTGGACTTCTTGCCCTAGTACCTTACTCCACTCCACACCACTCTACTTTGCAATGCTCTGCTCTAGTTACCGGGCGCTTCAAGGAAAACGAATGAAAGGCGGAATGAATGCAAAAGGTAATGTGCGAGCATATCAATCAGGCTTTTAGTTAGGCGCAAAGGAAGACTTCGTTCTTTTTCCGAGCAAACGCGCGTTCAACAATAGCACTTCAGTGGAAATGATCTTCATAAATCAGTATTAAAATCTGCTAGTGTCTGCTTTTTCATTCGTATGACGTTCCCATGTCTGATTCTCAGATATTCAAGTAAGTATCTAAATTGCAAATTTCCTTGCTCTCGCTGCATATTCATTATGTTTTTTAAATATTCAAGCAAAACAAATCAATCACGTCTCAACGTTTATCACCAACGTTTTCGACTGATGTGAGTCGAAAAACAATTTGAATTAGAATAAAAAATCATCCTTTGTTTGCTACAAATTATGATTAATCGGCAGCATAAACAATATGCGCACACGTATGATATGAAAGTCGTGATAAATTAGGTTTTTATGCATGCCGAGCTTTGAAATAAATTTATGAGTTTAATGTAAAAAATAATTACATTTTTCGACCCGCAGCATATTAAAGCCCAATAGTGAAGTAAATTAAAGCGAAACGTTGTAATAAAATTATAATTACACTTAGGGGTCGCTCGAGTCGCGCGGGTAAGGTAGGCAACTTTTTATCCGAGTTATTTGTCGATGCTAATCTCCTAACGCAATCTTATGTGCACTAATAAGCCAGATAGTGCCTATTTATGAAAATTTGCGTTTAATATTACCAGGTACAAATGCGCGCGGAGAAATTTAAACTTTGACCAAGTTTTTATATTAAAAACTTGGGGAACGCACGTAAGTTTGATAATATGAAAGTTTGAATTATGAGTTCCAGGCTAGGTGTGCGTAAAAGTAAACGTAAACGTAAAACATTCCCCATGTAATTTCCATGTGTAGTTGGTTTCTCCTCCAAAAAAAACTTTTTATATTAAAATTTAAATTAACTTATTACAGTATATTTTGGTAATGAACCCATAGTCATATCAAGGGACGCGTATTTCAATTCGTCCTGTTTTCATAAGTGAAGCGAAATAGGTCAAAATTGAAGTCAATGGAGCATGGCTGTAGTACTATCATTATAAATGAGCTTGGCGCACACAAAAGATGCAAATAATACGAAAATACAAGGTGAGACAGTAAGTGAGCTTGAGCTTGCGCTTGCGGAAAGTGGTCCGGAGCCGGCGATGCGTGCACACATAGCGGAAGAAGATCCATTCCACGCCGCATATGCTCATTTATTCATCGAGCACACGGTACTAGAGAGCATGTATTCGTTCGAGTAAGCCAAGCCAATACATACGTTCAATGCTCACTCGCGTCGGCGGCGGCAAGCATACCAAGTGGCTGATTCGAGTGAGTGCCGAGAGAAAACTACCCCAAGGCGCAGGCACAGCCCGCAGCGGAGCGTTCCTAATTTGATTACAGTGGGATTTAATACGCTCACTTGGCCTCGGACTTGGCGCAAAGTGGCTATGGCGTAGGTGTACCCGAGAGAGCGCGAGAAGGAGAGTGACGTTCACCTGTGAAATATTGTGCAAGAGCAGAGCGAGCGGAAGGAAGACCAGCTGAGTGTGTTTCATGCACAGTGTAGCTGGACTCGAACCGAGGCGGACGAAGCGAGCTCCTGATGGGTTCGCTCGTTCGGAATGCCGCAGCGGCTAAATGGAGTCGTCGCTCAGTCGTTTGAATAACGCAAAAATGCTCTTCGGGTCGGCCGTACGATCAATCAAGTCCCCAACCAAGCTCGCCCGCCCGAGATCCAAGATCCATCCGTTCACACGCATACCACACCACGTCGACCATCATAAGTTCACAAGAGTCGCCTTTCTTCCGCACGCAGCGCCCTGGAAAAGCCAGCGTGTCACTGACTATCAACCAAGTCACCATTAGCCAACGCGCCCGCAGGATATCTGAGATACACTGATGACTCGAGAGTTTCCATTGACGACCTATCAATAGCCTCGAAACAGCAAAAATGATAAATTCAATTTCACGATTGACACCAGACCTGCATCAGTTTGTACATGTTTGCACTTCAAAACGCATAAAAATGCAGCTTTGAATGTGCAATTTCCACGAGTTGAGTTTGTAAGCTTGTGCACGTAAAAAAAAACATTGGAAATGCAACGCAAACTCTTGTTACATTCAGAATCTCCAATTACACACGTTGGTTGTTCTAGTCAGAGAAGTGGTTAAACTATGTATGCTGCTGCTCCTGGCGCAATAGAATTTATTGCAAGTGCATTTTCAGCATTCGTACACGATATGGAATAAAATTAAACAAATCGAGTTCTCTTTCAAATGCCTGACCTGCTGAAACAAAATCTGAACTAAATTTTCAACTGCATTAATTCGAATACACTTTGACTATTTTACAGAAACCTACATTTCAGCAATAAATATAGTTAGGCAACGGGGAGTATTATGAATCGTAGTAAATTAGGCTATTGAAGCATAAGTTTTGAAACACGTAGCTGGCGGTGCAAGCGGATTATTTAAATTTATTAGCCGATAAAGGCGAGGTCACGCCTGTCCGATAGAAAACTGTAATGCTAATGTATACGCGATATGGCTACATCTATATTTGGTCCAAATTGGTTGCGAGGATGCTGCGGCGAAAGTCCCTTTTAGCCACTCTTGATATCACCCGGAATTGGCAGCCAGAACCAAGACCAAGAGCAGAATCGAGGACCGAGTGCGAAGAAGCATCAGGCATCCGTCGGAGGCCGGATAAAGACGCTAATAATCTGAGAGCTCTACACGTTGCTTGTGGTTTAACGCTATAGATATATCGCAGCTAGCAGCGATTTCGCGATAAATAATTGCGAAGAATACGAAACCGCAGTAGCGGCAGCCGCAATTGTTAAAAGCTTCATTCAGCAAAGCTAGTGGGCGCTTTCATTAGATCAGCGCAGACCTATGCTCCTTGAGCATTTTAATCGATTATTGATTACGCTATCGTGTCAATAAAACGGCAGGCCAAAGAAATTTAGCCATTCCTCAAGCGTCAGCCTCGCTTCCTGGAATTCATTAATTAAAATCATTTGGAGAGCGCCCGGATAAGAGTTTCGGAAAGTTGTTGGCGAAGTTCAAAAGAAGGTACTTTTCGACTTTTTCCATGCAGGAAGTAACTTATTCTTCTTTGGTAACTGTAACTGTATTTTCCTAGAACAGTTACTAATACGCTTGATCCAATAATCCGAAGGATTAGAGGATAACAAAGAGTGGGATGAAATTAATATATTTTTGAGATGTTTTCTATGGCAAAAGACTAGTCAAAGGGCAGCAGAGATTGTGCATGACTGAGCAGGAAGAGATAAGCCAGCAACGGGCACAAAGACAAACCGTAACCTGCGAGATGGAGTAAAAGGAAAACAAATGTCATTACGAAGTAAACGAATTTCGGCTTCCATCTTTATATCATTAAGTGAGCAGCACACACAAGGATACGTGTGCCTGAGGCGCCCACACCCACGCCGCCACTGAGCTGTGCGATCATCCCACAGACACCCGCGCCACTTTGTCCTGCATCAAGGATCCAATTATGAAGTAATGAAACTACCAAACTTGCATCTCGATATTGTTTTACTTAGCGGCCATGGTCATCTTAAATACTCATACTCATACGGTGTTTCAAGGTCGAATATACTTAACCTAGAAATGTATCTGATTTGCAAATACCATTACCTACTTGATTTGAATTAAAATGAATGAAAATTATAAGAATAGTAATGCAAATCTAAAAATACAAAGTTTGCACGTCTAGCTGACAATTAAGGTTCATTATTTGTTACTGGACATCGTCAAGCTGCAGTGTTCTTGCTGTGCAGGGTTGGAAAAGTGCTGAAAAGCAGGCAATTTTATTGCATTTGTTTGACAGTGAATGTTTCTAAATCATACACTTTACGATACATTAGACTCCCGTTCTGGGGTATGTTACGTTACGTTTTGCACCACTAATCAAAGAAGTCACGCGAGGTGGCAAGCATGTTCAGGGTCGGAATCTATAATACATACATACACACATGAATACATACGCCTCCGCTGTTGTACGGTCGTTGGACGTGTGTCCGCCGTGGAGGATTTTTACGATGTGGAGGCGGCAGGAATGCCCTTGGAATTAATTCTCACGGTCGTGGCGCTTTCCGAGCGCGCTGCGTGCCATTTCTTCGCGTTTTATTATTGCCTCACTTCTTTGCATTTATTTATCAGGCCATAAGCACCGCCAACCCTTCGCCATTGTAACATTATGTTCATGGCAATGGCCATGGTAATTAATTATTTGTTGCTTTTGTTAATATAATTCGCGTTGATTTGACTTACAATACCGACTGGCAAATTAATTTTTGTAAGCCATTTATTTTCCTAGTTTTGCACAAAAAAAGTAATTTTCACAACATGAATTGCACATTTCCAGAAAGTACCAAGAATATATTTTCAGAAATTTTATAGGATCGCAAAAAAATGATTCAAAATAATCCTTTTTGTTTGCCCTTTGAGTCTTTTATGAATTTATTAAGTATTCCCTTTTGCCTTTCCAATAAATTAATTTTTAATTTGCTTTTGTTTGTTAACTTAACTTAGTGTCCCTGCCAGTTCCCCAATCGCCGAGGCATCAGCCTTCCTGCTGTATTTATTGCCTCTTTGCCTTCTTGTTTGGAGCCTCTAATTCATTTCGTCTCTAGCTCGCGAGAGAATGATATTTTCCACTGACGCTCTCGCCGGACATTTTTAATTAAACTCAATGCGCGTACTAATAGCTTCCGAATCTCTGCGCTTTAATTACAATACAATTCCGCGCAAGTCAAGGCAGGGCAAGGCATGAAAAGTCTCTAATTTGTGACCGAGTTCATCTCAGTGAAGAATACGATAAAGAAGGAAGCGACAGACCCTTTCTATTGACCAAAAAGCCTAAACAAACAAGAACTCAGATATGAAGAAAAAAATGAGAAAGCAAGGATAAAATTAAAGGACTTGCACTTTGCCGCAGAGATGAAAGTATAAGAAAAATACATTAGTCTATGGTGGGCTTAGAAAG
This sequence comes from Aleochara bilineata, assembly GCA_003054995.1. Classification (NCBI taxonomy): domain Eukaryota; kingdom Metazoa; phylum Arthropoda; class Insecta; order Coleoptera; family Staphylinidae; genus Aleochara; species Aleochara bilineata. Next base: position 122,430 of record NBZA01000197.1, read on the forward strand.
GAAATATTTGGGGAAAAAATTCGCACGTCGCGCGTCGAATGCACATGAATATGAACCGCGAGGAGTATGTTTGTAGGCAGAGGTTGGAGGATCAGAGAGGCAACACAATGGTTAGAATTTATTTGTGGGACGTGCATTGACCGGAAATGCTTGTTCTCTGTCCTCTAGCCTGCGGTCGTGCCATCGGATGCTCGATCGAAACGTAATCTAAAGCAAATACATGCGACGGCATTGTAGCCGCATATTGTGAAACAAACTGATTGTGAGACATGAACGCATTTGTCCTATTCATCGCTGCCGACAAGAATAAGAATAATGCAATGTAATATTCAAGAGTTCACGTGCTTTTGCGAAGGGTAAAAAAAACGTGGAACATTCAGCAATGTTTACGATTTATTCTGAACGTGCTCCATTGCCGAATCGCTTGATTACAATACAACACAATTTAATGCACACTTTAGTTGCCACCACGTGCTGCTTGTTTCCCTCCAGCTCTCGAGCATAGTCCCGAGAAATTGTGAAAGGACGAGGCAAAATTAAAAGTTCTCTAAGCGATATAAGCAGACTCATTTCTAAACCGTTCTGAAACTTTCCAGCCAACATTAATGAGCGCAGCAAGCACGCCAAGTGCGATTCCTTAATTTTATATCATTGAGCGCTGTTTATGTACCAAGGCAGGTAGGTGGCAGGCTGCGCAAGTGTTTGTTTGTGCCGCTGAAGATGCAATAAACGCGATTACCGCTGCGGCGGGCGCATTGCAATCCTATTACGCAGCTAACGAACAGCGGATGCAATACAATAAGAACGTTATCTTAATTTCGCCTTTGTTCCGCCTGGCTGCGTACTAGTGCTGCCGCCAACTACTTGTGTCTTCCACTCGTTGGAAAATTTACGAAATTGCCACCGCATGCTCCGGCGGAACTTTTCGCCTTTCATAATCGCTCGCTATTCAGCCTGCAGGATAATAAACGAATAGCGTTAAGGAGGAAGAGGAAGCCGTCCTTTTCATGTTGTCACGGTGATCCCGATAGGAATCTCAATACTTCTAACATACTTCAGCTAAACCCTGGAGTTCCAGTAGTTGTCAGGGTGAATGCAGAATTATTGCGCGTTTTATTGCCAGCTAACTATGGATACACGTGTGTCTTCGAAAGAACAAAGCAGAACGAACCATGGAAGGCTAAACATGAGAAACTCCGGAACGGAAACGGCGCGGCGAATGGTTAATTGTAATTTGGCGATGTTTAAGTTTGCCGCAAGATTTAGGAGTTTTAATTAAACAAAAACCAGGCAAACGTGCATAATTGCGGTTCTCATTATTACCTTCACATTCACTTTAATTAAGTACGAGAGCACTCCTTGCGGCGGTTTCCGTCGAAGGCTAAAGAAAGCCAACTTATCCAGTTTTATTACACCCGACTCAGTTTCGGCGCAATATTGGCGAAAAACTTAATTAGTTTATTAGTGTTGTTAGCGATTTTCCACCTTGATTATACCATCAATCCAGTAATGTTTCCCCGAATGACCGAAGTAAAGTTTAGGTACTACGCAAACTTTCCATCAGCAAGCACGTGAAAAAAGTGAATTTAAAGCCAGTTTTAACTACTAAACGGGCATTAAGAGCAAGATGTTATATACAAAGCGACACCTATAAAAATGGGATCCCTGGTGAAAGATGCGCGAAGACACAGTGAGGGGTTTATCGCGTGGTCATTAAGCAAATCCGCACTAAACTAAGAACGACTTCAATAAAAAGGCATGGAAACGCGATAGCATTCCATCCGAGCCACCATTACCAGGCCGTGGTGCAAAAAGGCGCTTCCGATTGCTCTTGGTCGATTGCACCTCGCCACTCTAACCTCGCGACAGGACCTCTTATCGCCGCAGCGCGTCTCGCCAACTGCATTGCGTCTCAAGTTCTATACACGTCCAGGCAATTCGCATCTCGGATGGCATGAATGCAAAGAGGCGATGATGGAGAGGCGCCAGCAACTTGATTATGCTTTGCTGGAATTATGCAATTAATGCAATCAAAATGCATTTCATGCCGACTAGATATACATATATTCACTAGTCCGTCCACCTACCTGCTAGTTCTATTTTAATCACAATTATTAGTGTTTAGAACATAGAAGATAGTAAGTGTTTAGAACATAGAAGTTTGCAAGTTGCAAGTTGTGAGTACGTAGGCGGAGAGACAAGACAGACACTTGAACGAAGGAAAATTCTTTATCGCAGGATGATGGCAATCCTCTTGAGTTTAAACTTCTCGCGTGTGCTGTCATCCAGTTTTATGCTTGCGCAAAGAACGTGAAGGTCTTTCGTTCTCAGCCGATTTCTTATCATTGCAACGACAAATACCTAAATTTACTTTACTTGTTCTTCCACAAAGCCTTCAATGCTATAGAATTTCACTTACTTAACAAATAATACGTTATGTTTCATATCCAACTCACTATAGCATAAACTTGTGTCAATTCACGCAATTCAAGTTGATTCTCTGGGGAGACATGAATGAATGTTCCTTTAGGACCAAGAGATGAATTTATTTTCATTTCACTTTTCCCTATAATATGTGTCTATCGATCGCCTAAGTCATTATCGATGCAACTCACACCTCGCTCCGCGAGTTCGAATTCCAGGCTAGAATTTCATTTCTTCTTTTATTATCTCGACGAACATAAGTGTTCTTCTTTTGCAATATACACACGCGTACGCAAGCGCCAATGACGATAATCATTTTTCTTCCCCGGATGGCATGCAATTTTCATGCACGTCAATCATGGCCGGGAATGACATTGCAGATTACTTTTCTCTAGAAAGTCAAATATGCATAGGCGCGTATAGCATATACGCAAGTACATATAAACACCATGCATCTCTTAATGCAAACAGTCGCACGTTGCACCAAGAGGTATGTTGGTATTATACAATATTTGTATTCATATAAGTAAATAAAGTCATAACCTGCGCATGGCATTCTGAGATAGGAATATAGAAGTTTGGTGGGAAGAGTAAAAGACTATAAAAATAGCAGTATAGACGCACTAAAAGTTGAATATATTGCGAATATAATATGCTTGTTCCTGGCTGATAATACTTCACCCAAATGCTGAGTTACATCATTTTTAAAGTGCGATCCTGTCAGCGTGCTTCTTACTCTTAACGTCACCGGGCCAATTTTGTTAAAAGCCTCACTGTGATGCGAAGGATAAACATAAGTGAACTCGTCTGCCCTGAAGGTCGTCCTAAATTGGGTGACACAGACTCCCAACCTTCAAAAATCTACTCAACTTGCGATACAAAAACATTTTTCTATCGCTTTGTGTATTAATCTCTATTTTACCGAATTATAACTCGTAACGTTTTTTGGTTAAGCTGTAGTTAATTAACTTTTATTGCTTTAATCCAATCCGCATATAATGCTACATGTCAGAGCAATAAAATCGTTTTATTAAAATAAAAAATAAATTTAAAAAAAAAAGGAATTTCAAACAATAAATTGATTTTAATAGCATTTTACTTGAAATCGAGCGTTTTTTTTCGTAAGCTCAAAGGGATTGCTAGTAGCTTATAAAGTTTTGGTTGTTGTTGCAAAAACTAGAAAGACTCTTGAAAGAGAAGAGAGCCACCGAGCGAGCCGGAGTATACTTATAGTTAGGAAAAAATAAACAGACGCATTTTTGCGCGACGGAAACCACTTTGGCGAACTAACTTTGCACTATTCGGTTTCATTTTCGGCGGTTGAAGTTTCAGATGTTGATCTCTCGCCACTCGCACCTCACTTTATCGATGACTATCCTATACTTATAACTTTTCAAATAACTTATTCATCCGACTTTGTGAATACGAATACGGATACGAGTACATAAACGAATGTGCACCCGAAAGAAAATCGCCTCTGCATAATCTACTCCGAAAGTATAGAAAGCATTTTGGTGTAAATACTTTCAGTAAATGCACAAGCCATGGATATTTACTCGTAAATCAATACGGCGAATCGTAACAACAGCCTAAACACCAGATATCATTTCATAAGCTGCGCGAATAATAAATATCACTAAGAAGATTCATAAAACTCATAAGTTGGTAATCCTGTAAACGTCAATTTAATTTCACCGTGGCACGTATTGAAGGCTCAATCGAAAATTTATCTCAATTGTTACTTTTCCCGGATTTCCTCTCGATATGTACGCGCGTGGTGAGCGTGTTAAACCCGAAATCCTTTATTGGCGTCAGCCCCGCAGAATTGAGTGCGCGTTCCCATATTTAGTTTATGTTACATTATGCCAGAAGTGCGGCTTCGGCAGTACGCCTAATGAATTTTAAGCTGGTCCCCGATTAAAATGCCAAAGCGAACACGCGTACATAAATTCTCCACCCATTCTCGCGTACATGTGCGCGACTGCAGCATTTTTGCGCAGTGTCGTCGCCATACAAAATCATATTTACGATACCACACTCATTCTTTACCAGCATTTCGGCTTTGAATTGTATGCATGTTTCACTTCGATTGCTCGATTTCTGCTAGCCAAGAGGCTTACCGTTCGATTCAGTACGCGAAAACAAAGCATTTCGGCACGAAATGAATGCTTAATGAACTTTTTCGATCACGTTTCTAGATTGTATTTGGACATAAAGGGCAAAACATGACGTTCTGTTGCTTTCCTTGCGCACAATTTGGATATTCCCAGACATAACAATATGTAAAAGGCGATTTATCCGTACAAGATTTAAATTTTAATTCCTATTATGCAAAAAGGCTTTAAAATTTAACTGACGATACATTTTTAAAAGAATTTATTTAGCACCAAAATAAAAATTCATGATTCTTTGTATTTATTGTGTTTCTGGGTCAATTTAAAATATCTATATAAGAATAACACCGTTTAATTTTACAGTTTACCTGGTTTTTTTACTTTAAATAGAATGAATCGAAGATTAAAGGTACTTATTATAATCCGTACCCCTACAATTGATAATTATGGGAATATTTACCTGCCTAAGTGTATATAAACAGAGCCATATTCCCAGACCGCAATAGTAGTATCAAATCAGCCTTGCTTACGTTACAAAATGTCTTGTCCTAACAGTGCAAGCACAAGCGAAAGCGCAAATATGCTGATACCCATCGACAGATTGTATAGTGATTTTGAAATTGCCATTGGGATGGAAGTAGAAGTCGAGACAGAGCTCACCTACATGGAATGGCTCTTAATAGCAAACAATAATTCAGCCAACACCCAGGAGAACAAAGAGAAATGTGACCCAGAGACTGATCCTCTGCCAGACATCAGCACAATACCCTTGGACCAAACCATCGATGAATTAAACGTGACTCTTTGGAAAGACTTCTTAGATATTGGCGACAACAGCTATATTGAGGACCAAACCGAAGACCAAACTGAAGAAGAAACTGACTCTGATACATCCTCACTTGATATGAGCCTTCAAAGAAGTAGTCAAGAAACAGCTTCTACGACTTTCAAAGAATTATATAATAATTGTACCCGTGTATGTTAATTTTAAAACAATGTGAATGTGTAGTTTAATTAAATTTAAAATGTGGAGTAAACCCAGATTATTATATTACATTAAAATTTAAAGTGAAAAATGAAATCAACTTGGTTGGTGCCTGCCTGTCTGCTTGCCTGCCTGGATTACATTTTTAATTCTCTCGTTAGGTCATCACGTTGTCGCCGAGAGCCATTAGAACAAATTCAATTGTCGCATGCTTATGCATTTCGACAAATGTACCCATAAAATTATTAATATTTGCTGAAACGTACGTACTCTTAGGATAAAAGCAGAGATAAATTTTTAATGACGAAAAGTATTTTTCAAATTGCCTTGTCAGAAGCAAGAAAAATGTAAAATTGCAGAAAAAAGTCTGCAGAGACAGCAAGAAAGAGCAATGAAAAAGTAAATGAAATAAGAGTTTCACGTAACAAGATAACGAAGATGCGAACGAACGAACGAAGTACGAGTAAGTAAAAGTGTAAGCAAGCGCAAGCGGGGCGAAAAATTCGCCTCGCGAAGGGTCGGAATTGACAGGAGAGACGTGACTTCGTATACTTATTAAGACTTGTCCTTCGCAGCGACATTGTTTGTTGTTGTCGCAAGTCCTTACCGCGCGCCAAATTGCAAAATTCGTGCATTAATTTATTTGCGCACACATTTCACAGGCCTGGTTGTAATTCTGATGTGGCTCATTTTTTTCCCGCTGACGTCGTAGATTCGTATTGTATTTGTATTTGCTCTGCTTTACCTTACTTTTCTTTGCTTTGTTTTGTGTTTCCCGCAATAAAACTCCCGTCGAGCACGTGCTATGATTACGAGGCGAGTGTACCTAAGACGGCTGAATGTCAGTGCGGATTGCAACACTCTCCGGAAGTAAATGTTCAATTAAACACACCCCTTTCCTGGCGTCTTTGTCCTAATCTAATATCAAAGTTAACTCAAAATCCTAAGGCACGCTTTGTTTTAGCCTGGCTTTCTTTAATGCACTTTAAAAAGATTATAATTTCAGGAAAACCTGTGGTCTGCCATTCAATTTCCAATTTTCTGCGCGGAAATAAAACGCGAAATTAAACTGTCCTTTCTCTTGATATCTTTTTTCTTGTCTTTTACTTGCCATGGATGTAATATCCATAGATTTGCCCCGCAAACACGCGCACTTAAAAGCGCAAAGAACGAACCCAACGCAAAGCGAGAACAGAAGACAGCGAGTGAGCGGAAAAAGAAGTGGCGGCGAATTTTATGCGCGCTTTTTATGCCTGCACGTGTTGTCCTTTTCCCAGCTGTTGTGTGCATTTCAATTCCCTCGAATGCACGTTTTGAATCCTCGCTTAAACATTCCTGGGATTCCTCTCAAATGCACACAATAAAATAAAACTAGCCATGTAGAAATATAAATTGCAAACCCCTTCCGACCTTTTCTAAAAGAAACCCCACCAAAGCAAGCAACCAAGCCAACTCTTGTCGAGTTTAGTTCAGAGCATGGTGAATCAATAAAGTGTAAAATTTTAATTAAGTCAGCTAATTATGTAAAGTGTGCGTTGCTTGCTCGGCGAACAAGTCTTCTATATCAAAGCAAATCAACTTTAACTTTGATTAGGTGCACGTGTTTTATATGCACGCGCATTAACATAACACTGATCTTTGATCTGCCAAGCCAAGCCAAGTGCGTAAAGCCATAGAGATACACATCTTTTACATTTACACATGACATGCATAAAATCTTGTTATACACGCTTCATTGGTCTTTCAATGCCTCCGATTTCAATCCAACTTTGATTATATCTTGGCCCCATCAAATCACCATCGCGTTGAGGAGCGCGGGCTTGCCTGCCTGCCATCAAGTAATAGATCCGATATCACGAACGCGTCAAGATGGCTTTATTCTCGCATTCCGGGCATGACTTTACAGCAGGGATGGCCAACTCGAGGCCCGCGAGCCGCCCTCCGCAGGTCTCTTTGCGGCCCGCGTTTGGAAATTTTGAAGGAAAGTCCAACTATAAAGTCGAATATCTTGCGTTCTATTACGAATATTTTAAAACTGTCTTCACTGTTGTAATCTGCATGGTTTGAACTTTCTTGGTACCAAAATTATTGGAATATTAGACAAAAAACAAAAAAACAGTATAAGTGGTTAAACTAATAATTTGCCCTAATTTTAATATAAGTTATCGAAGTTTGAAAATATCATAATTTTCTTTAAAATAGATGGATTTTGGCCTTCTCAATATATACCTACAACCAATGTGGCCCGCGTAGAAAGACGGGTTGGCCACCACTGCTTTACAGGCACAAAAGCATTTTCAAATGTTTTCTGAGTTTTATGTCGACGTTTCATGGCTTTTTTTATTATTGATTATTCGAAAACATACGCAGGGAAGAGAAAGTCGTCCTTTGTTGGGTGGTTAAAATTTATTTTTTCGTGAAATAACCGGCGCGGCGGAAAAGAGGTCAAAGGATTACGGAACGCGTGCCGCGCACTCTACGCAACTTTCCACTTTACAAGCCGAGACTGGCGCATATTTGAAAAGTTTTCCACCCTCGAGAACTCTCCAGTCTTCTGAGCAGTGCTGCGTCTTGTGTTCATCGAAAGACGCACTGCGAAGAGAGTAAACTAATATTAGATGCACAAAATGAACAAACATATGAGCATTCACCGCTCTGCAGAAGAGCAGAGTTCTAGAAGAAGAGCAAGGAAAAGCAAGAGTTAAAGCATGCGGTTAATCTTTGCCGGGAATTAATTTATTCTCAAAGAATTGCTTCGCGGCCTGGAATAGTGAATGGGTGCTGGGCTACATTGATTGAAACGAGTGCAATTCACTGCACACCCAACGAAACGATAAGCTATCATGTTGAACAGATTATTTTACGTTTGATTAAATTTTATTTCTTGGGCGAGAGCGTCTCCCCGATATTGCATTCTTTCTCTTACGGCTCATGGCTTTTCTTCCCGCTCTTAGAAAGTCCTTAGAAAGAACGTTCTCTCCAGCACATACATGCTTACGCACGTATACCTACTATTCGCTGTTTATATTTGGAAATTATTGCCAGGATTTACCGATATTATGCAGTCTTGTGCACACAAATCCAAACGATTTGATAAGGATATGATTTATTGCAAATGAAAACCAAGCAATGTCAAATCTGACAATTTAAATACCACACAATGGGTGGCTGCTTTCTATCTTTATGGTCCGTGTAATATTGACACTTTTTAAGACTTATCTTTGAAATAATAGCGCGCAGGACGTCACATGTCTATAATTCAAATCCTGTCGGTTTTGTGCATTGAATTTTTGTATTTTATCCGAAGATCGAAACGTGTCGCTTCAGTTAGCATCAATTTCTTTGATACATCACTCACTAGACGCAAAAAATTGCACGCCAGCGAAGGAAATATGAGCACCACTTCTTACGTTCGCCACGTCTGGATGCAAAATGTTGTTTGATATCTGATACCGCGTATAATAGAACGACATGATTCACAGCGCTGCGCCGACCGACGTAGAATGTTGAACGTAAAACGTAGAAGTGCAGCCAAAAAGAAGAAAATCAAATACATTTGCAGATTGAAATATTACTTAGTTGAAAAGTCATGTGAAGTTGCCAAAGAAGCATTTTTGATATTCGAAAAGAGAAGAGAAATCGTTTTCCAGTGGTGTAATAATACATATTTGTGACATTGAAACATTCAATATTCCTGAAGAAAAATATGCGAGGCATTCGGGGAATAATTTATAAGAATTGCTTGCTGCACGCAGAACGGGGACACAGAATCAAAGTAAACAATGAAAAATGTATGCCTTCCTAAAAATATATACCTAATACGCGGGCAATCTCCAGAAAAGTGACAATTCTTTCTTGCGCTTGGATGATAAATATGCCTCGTTTCTAGAACTCATTTCTTCCTTCCGCAGGTATTACTTTAACTTTTTCCATCGTCTTTCTTGGAAATTTTAATTTACTTGTGCTTACTTTGAAATTCATTTTCTAAGATGTAAGGAAGGTGGAAAAACTTTCCACCCTGGGCGCGTAAGACAAGTTGTGAACGTTCCGTTCAATTTGTTCGAAAATCCACAACAATATATACAAGCTAATATTATTTTATCGCAGTTTGTTTGGACTTTAGAACAATTTCGTTGTGTAATTCGTCCTGATTTTGAAGATAAACACATTACGCCTGTGTATGTGTAGTTGGCCCAAGGCGTGCTGGGATCGAGCAGTTGTGGTGGCGAGGAAGCGGGTTGCTGAAAGGCAGCGAAATGCGCGAACGAGGACTCCACGTGTGCGTCTCCGCGATGGGACTAAATGCGGATTTATCGTCGCTTTAAATCAAAACTTTATTGCTCAAAAACAACTATCGCAGGAACATTCATGCCATTATCGTTTCGGGCCGTGTTTGTCGAGAGGTGCCCTAGCACGTTGCGTTGTCCTGAAATCGTAGTGGAAGTAAACTTTAGCAGCTGCGAGCCAAACTTGCCAATTTTGTATCAGACTGTTGGGACTCATTTCCACACTACTTACATTATTTCATAATGGCCCAGATTTCACTAATGTGACGTGTCTCACAGAAGATTTAATAGATTGTATAATGCTTGTTTTGTGTGTTGCCTACCTTATTATAATTTTCGGAATTCAATTCCTTTTTAGAACCTGAACACGTCAACTAAAACTTTGGATATCAAATATAAAATTATTGTAAGTAATTTTTGAGATTCATAAAAGAAATGACACGCTTTCTTGTCTGGCATTCGTTTAAAAAGTTTTCACGGAAAACAAACTTTCCCTCTTGCAATCTCCGCCCAAGTGCTTTCAGCATAAAGACAGCCGAAACAATTTCGGAAATATCAAGTATCTGATGCGTTTTGCCGGCTTTGTACGCAAAATATTACTAATGCTATTGTACTTCCCGTTGGCTTTTACCTTGATGAATTATATTACACAACAGTTTCCCGACTTTATACCCGCCCACCAGAAAGAGCGCTTTTTGGAATTATAATATAATACCAAGGAAAAAGCAACCCATAAGCATAGTAAGTCATAAGCACAAAACAATAATGGAAAATGGATGTTTGACGAAGCCATAACGATAATCAAACGGTGCACACGGAGAAAAACAATTTCCGCCGAACGGCGATAAATCTCTGGTAAATAACGATAATTAAATAGCAGTTAATTGCCGAAAAAGGTAGCCACGCGCTGTTGTTGAAGCTTACGTGGAGCGATATGAGCTAATAAATAAAGCAGGAATGCTTTGGCCGACGAGAAATCTAAAAATAGTGGGCGAAAAGACCAAAAAGTCTGACAATAAGCCACCGCGCCGCCAAGAACGTGGGGCGGCATTGAAGCCTTCCACTCTTGATAACTAGCAACCACAGGCAGGCAGGCAGGCAAGTCAGTTGCTGCCTTGACCTCTGCCGGAACAATTTCAAGAGGTCGCAAACGCGAAACTTCCAAACGCTTTCAATTTTCTAATCGATTGCTGTGAGTAATTAACCTTAAACTTGATCAAGGCAGAAATAAGGACTGGCAATGGCAATGAAGTTAAAAATCAATGCGAATAAAGAATCACATCGCAGTGCAGCTAGAAGTCTAATTGCATTACAGAGTAATTAGAATTGACGCGTGGACATTCCGTCGCCACATTACGTTCTGATAGCCAGGGATAATATTTGTTTAGTTCAACTAACGTCCGCAAGCTCGGTGCGAGATCGATGTCGTTGTCAATAGAGAACCCGAATTACCATTCATTGCAACGACAGGATGCGTCCCTAACAGAGCAGACAATTAGCATTAATCAATCAATCAATTAACAATTTATCAACGTCCAAAGAATAATTAAATTATTTAAGGAAGACATTAAATTGAGATTATGAATAGTCAGTGTAATTGGACTACAACATATGCGCGTATAGAAAGGTAGAAATGCTATGAATTATACCTTACTTTTGCTTGCATTTACGAGGAAATAATTAATTTAAACTGTTGTTTTGATATTCAACGTGGGAACAGCGACCGGACGTAATTTTAGCGCGTATTGGTGCACATAGCCAGCAAGCACCTAGAGTACGAGGACCTAACAATGTTGTCGGCGGAGATGTAATAAACCTAATAGAACAACTTGTTAGAAGCCGGGCGCGCGTCGCGTATTGAAGCCTTAGCCACCCATCTACAACTTGTTTGCACTGGCTTAGCCGGCCCCGCACAGCACAGCATAGCGCGTGAGTGCCCAATTATTGGCCCGATGTTCGCGTCTAATTGATTCCGTTAAAACTTCCACGCGCAAATGAGTTTTTGCTTTACGGACTCTCCGCCGGCTTGCATTTCCTGCAAGCAGAGCGCAATTAATCAAATGATTCATGCAAGTTGCAAATTGTGAATGAATACTCAGTCTCAATTCGTGATACGAAGCAGATTTTATAGAAATGTAATACCAGAGAAGTTCAAAAGCAAAGTTTTCCACACGTGTGAGCCTGAAATGATTCGCAGCCACATTTAAACGATTGTTAATTTCCTCTTTGCCGCCGTCACTTCAAAGCGCACTTACAATACCTGTCAGCGGCAGGAACGCACGTTTACGTTTGGTACTCGTCCTAATAAGTCCTTAACAAGTAGATCCACATAATACTCGTGTCTCTCGGCAGTGATGTGAATACACCAGAGAAAAAATTCAAAACGCGATGCGAGGTGCAATGTTGGCTTTTGCACCTTCTCAAGTTGCTCTGCATTCAAAATGTAGCAATTACTCTTGTCAAGTATGGAAGGATGGCTCGAGTCAACGACTCTATTCACTCTCGCATAGCGCTTAGTTTTCTGTAATTTTTTGCTCTGTGGCTCTGGTAGGTTTCTGTCTAATAGCAGTCAATACTAATATTTTTTATGGAGGGTAACCAAGCATTCACATTGAATAAGCCTTAAGCTTTCTTTGCTTTCTTTGACAGGACGAGGCAAATCCTTCAAAGGGGAAATTAAATAACAACGCGTGTTTGCGACGAGCTCAACGTCCGGAAGGAATGTTGACAAAACGCAGGGTTTTATTGTGCTATAACGACTATTCTTATAAATTGGACGCGCGTTTCAGGTTCAGTTGCACGACAGTGATTTTTTTTATAGATCGCAATAAATATAATACTTCTTTACTTTGTCTTTTTCGCGAATAAAAATCACTGCAAGCGAAAATATTTATGAAAAATGTTATGCAGCAACATGCATGTGGATATTCATATGTAGAAGTTACGTTCGATAAGTAGAATATTTTGAAGCATTACATCCTGCCAGCATACTGCGAGGATAGCGCTGAAAGTGTTAAAGATGTGTACGAGGAAATTGACTTTAAACGATCCGGTTTTCATCCTCGAAGCGAAAATGAGATTCGTAGCATTTACGTACATATGTACGTATAGAATTTTTTTGTAGTCTAGCATTTGACAAATATACACGCCGTCTGCAGGGCGGTAAAAATATGTATTAGATTCTGTATAGATGGAAATAATGTACATATATGCAAGTTTCTAAGTAAGGTGGATCAAAATATACATTTATACGAGACGAAGCGATGCAGTCTGCATGGTGAAATAAATTGAATTCGTAGCATTGCGGATGCTATTTAATTTCTTGCGTTTCACCGTGCCCTCAAATTCCAAACGCCAACCCTTTCGCCACATGTGGTGCCCATCGCAGCATGTGTTCTTTGGGTTCTAAGCGAATTCAATCGCTTACCGCAGGTTTCTTTCAATATCGTGCGTTGGAAACGAGGAGTCAAAGATTCGAGCTTTCAGCTGTCTGAACAATGGAATATCAATTTTTGCCCGTTTAATGCAAATGCTGATTCTGCGTAATTTAATTTAAAAACAATAACAAGCCGACTCCCTGAGCAGCAGAGCGAAATCCATTTGGCAATGTTGTTTGGTTATACGTTTGCTTTATGTTATCTTCTTTTGCCGTGCATCTGTTTTTTCTTTTTGTATGTGTTTCTTGTTTTCGTTTTGTTTTTCAGCGTTCGTTCGTTTGGCAGTGGTTAGATTCGTGTGCTTCAGGCAAAATATAAAAATAAAAATAAATATTAGACTTACTTGTTGGTCGTGTTGAATTGCCAGAACAGAGCAGAGCAGAGCAAGAGGAGCATCTGCAACAATAAAAAATATGACAATATAAAAAACAGCATTCAATGACAGGAATCCTGGACTTTATCACCGTCACATTCCTTGATTTAGTATTTTTTAAACGACATGACGCATATAAATTTTGTTTGAATGTTTGCCACATTGTTTGTTTATGCCGATATTTATATTTATTTATTTAAATTAAAATAATGACACATAAATTTAAATTATGAATGCCATAAATCATTCCATTTTTGGGGTGTAAACATCAAAGAAACCTAACCTCAAATATGTATATGAAAGCAATTTAAACATTCAGGGAGTGCCCAATTCCTTAGAAGTTTTAATTGTAACTGCAGAGGGGTAGACATAGAAATTATTATTGCTAAGCTATGGAAGACAAATGCGTTCTAAGATATCCTTGAAACTGAACTAACCCTAAAACAGTGCCAGTCACGTAGCAGAGGAAACATTTGTTTCCATTTGAATTTCGACATCAGCAGATGGATATAAATAAATGGACCAAGTAAATGGATGAATCGATGAATTTAAACTTTCCAATATGACCAATATTTCAAAGTTAGTATCCCTACTATCTAATTGTACGACATTGGCTTTAATGTATTAGAGAAGCCAAGACGTTGAAATGCATTTTCTTGGCAGCTGAGGCAATATTTTGAGGTTCGATGTCTTCCCACCATCAGCGCCATTCTAAGCGTCTTATAGCAAGGCATTAGGTGCACTTGACGACGACACTTGGCAACGCCGACGACGCGACATGGCAGTGTAGGTGACGGCGGTGAAAATTAATAAAAGGAAATTCCATTGCTGCGATCTGAGCATTGCCTTTCCGCTCTCATTGAAACCGCTGCTAATGTGCAGTCGGTACGAGATAGCGCCATCATCGTCTCCGCCGCCGTCGTCGTCGGATGCGCATATTTTGACGGCATCAAAGACTCGCTTGCGCTACGCTGATGCTGAAGGAATGGCTGCTTCGTGGCGTTTACTATCGGTTACATTTCATTCCCTGCTCTTGCATAAATATCAAACGAGAACACACTTATGTTATGGTAAAAATATGAAAGCTCACCACATCTCCTAGGAGGAAACATGTATGCATGTCCATATTTTGCATTCGCGATCAATTGACATTACCATAACATATCGTATCAAGGCAAACTTGCAAATGTCACATTTGATAGATTGTGCCACCGTAACAGCAACAAATGTTTCTGCATTTGCAGTCTGCTACCCAACAAACGGCTTGTTATTCCACAACTGGTTGGGAGCTCATTTGCCTATCAACTAGCCCGTAAACCAAATATGTACATACAATCATTAACTATTCGGCAGTGGTCGTGGCGGCATTTGCCTTGTCCCCTTGGAATGTGCGTGTGCGTGAATTAAGCAGCCGCTTCGGCTGACAATTCCAGCAAGTGCTTCCTTGAATACCTGCTGCTTCAAATTGGCAATAAATGCTTGCGATGGCAAGCGCAATCGCTAGCGTGAAATGTAACAAGCCAGATAGATACAGCCTACCTAAATGTCCAACTAATATTATGTTATTCTATACCAAGCCGAGCGTTGTTTTGCTAATGATGCATTGATTTATTATGCGAGTGCATAGTTTTAATGAGAAATTGCATGCATAATCAATCTCATCTTTCCCGCGCTTACATGTACTTTACGTTGAAATGCCGTTGAAACTATCCTAACTAATGGATTAGCCCGCTTGCGCTTGAATATTAATGACGATTTAGCAGTGCCTAGTTATCATCAATTCGCAT
Organism: Aleochara bilineata; assembly: GCA_003054995.1. Lineage (NCBI taxonomy): Eukaryota > Metazoa > Arthropoda > Insecta > Coleoptera > Staphylinidae > Aleochara > Aleochara bilineata. Next base: position 137,836 of record NBZA01000197.1, read on the forward strand.
CATTCGCGGTGGTATAATGACTCTTTGGGTATTCATGCAACCAGAAAGAAAGAATGCTTTCACAAAGTTTTTCATGTCGCTCAAACAATATCATGCTGTCAAACTATTTGTTCAGCAGGAATCACAAAGGATGCGCCTGCGTTTGCGCTTGGTTTTTCTTCTGCATACCCTCGTCATGCACAAAAACTATACAGCTGGGAGTCTCGAGAAAACGAGAACAATAAGCATTCCAGGCATTCATAGTCAGCTATTTGGAGTAACTTTGCCGAGTAGTTGTCTTTGACTTCATACTGATATGACGTTTGAAAAACTTTTACCACCTGCGTTCTGTCTTTTCACAATGCAAACACTTTTCAAACACATGTAGGTATGTAACAAGAGAACATTTTTTTGGTCAAGGAAATATGTTTAATGTAAATGCAAGGATATAATAGGTAAATGACAGCGATAGGAAGTATATTAAAAATCGTCCTTATATATTCCCAAAATGATTCAATTGTAATTCAAAAGGAGTACCTCGGCCGTCACTCGCTTCTTTACTTTAAATGTAAGGTCTGCGCAATAAATTTGATTCGCTGGCTGACTTCTTACAGTTAAAGCCTGCAGCCTGCAAAGGAAGAGACCGCTGCACAGGAATGGCATGAGACGAACAAGAAGCGGAGACGTTAAAATGTCACTATGATGTGTAATGGCGCAAGTCTCAGTATAAAAAAGAAACAGAAACCACTCGAACAACCTAGTATGTATTTCATAGATACGACTGGAAACCGACAGCCTAGCCGAAGAAGAAATATCGTTACAACCACCAATTCGTGTAAATTACTTAATATTATAAGACTTTTATAAGAAACTTTATCCCCTTGAGGTAAAACACTTTAAAACATGTTCACGTCTGATTTTTATTCATTTTTTCTTGAGAAAACACCGTGTCGGGTTGGATTTGAGACGAATTGCCTTGCATTTATTTTTCGTGTTGGTTGTTGGTACGGTGCGACTGTTTTTTTGTTGGCAGCACTGCGGCGAATGAAGAATGTTGATGTTTAGGCTAATGTATGGCGCTCAGCGACAAAGTTGGCCGAAGTTTCAACGCGTCACCGAATAGCTGAAGTGGGACTAAGGACTAAAGCTGTGCTCAGGCATTCGCGCCAAGCATTCACTTTACATGCAGATAAAAAGGGAAGAAAAAGAAGGCCAGAACCGCGATCTCGCCGTCCGAAAAAGTTTATAGATGCATAAATCACGCTCAGTGCATGATTTTGCGCATTGCTTGCTCAGGCTCAGGCTCTTAAAATGATATATCAGCGTTGTTTGCATTCGGCTTTCTTAAACATTTAATTAGCCGAAGAAAAGAAAAGACTGCGTCTGAAGAAATCGCCCCCGACTGCTATCTAATTAGAAGCTATTAAGACGCACAAATTAACAACGGGTTGGACTTTTATGTTGGCTGCGTTTTTGCTTGCTCGGTCTTTTCTGCTTGAGTGACTGAAAAAGGAGAAGTTTTTTGCTGAGAATTCAAAGCTACAAATAATTAAGCATCGGTGAGTAATTAAAAGTTTCAGGAACTTTTGTCGCATTGATGAATTTCCCTTCGAGTCAATTCAATCGATTCGGGATGAAATGGAGAACACGGCGTGCTTGTGCTTTGCCAAGCCTAAAAATTGAATTGTACAATTCAGTTGCAGAAACTCGAAACTCTAAAGAGCTAAAGAGCAAAGTCGACTTGGCTTCAGGAGGAGATTAAATTCGTTTTAAATTATCAATCCATCACGTTTGTGTTTTTGCGCTTTGAGACATGCACCTTCTTGAAATAATTAAACTTCTTAAACTTTGTCAAGATTTATGGGATTGATTCCTTTGTGATATTCCAAACAAATCAGAATAATCTTGGAGAAAGTGAAGGTTTTCTGCGATAAAACTAACAAACTAAGACTTTTCTAATGATTATCAGGAAAAGAACGTTTCTTAAAGTTTTCTTACAGATTCTCGCAATACAGTGTTGGAAACTTTTGCTTGTTTACTCGAGATATTAAATATCTAAAGATTAACATAACTTTTAAACTCACCAGAGTATCATCGTATCAGATACAAGGTTGAAATGATTTCATGTCATTATTTTGCATATGCAAACGAAACCCAAGCCCAAACCTTGGAGGAAAACGAGACCGCAATGCAAGCAATTTTCATTAAAGCACCAAAGCACATGTACACATGTGAAGAGAAGAGAAACGCACGAAGCATAAAGAGCGCTTTTGCAAATCGAATCGCAAATAGTCTGCCTGGTTGTCCTGTCCAGTCCTGTTGGTCTACACTTTTATTAGATGCTTGTATCAGCACATTCGTTCTACGAATATATCACGTGTTTTGCCAACAGGACTCTTTGATATTGAATCGCTCCGTAGAAATCCGTGTATTAATTATACAAGCGCTCGAATAGCAAAGCTGTTAGCACTTTTGGGGAGCGGTGTACCTGAACGCTTTTGTGCATAAAGGTTGGCGACAATGTTAAAGACACACATTTTTGTCCGGGTTTATGTTACTCTGATACTATGTATGCATACCATTCCGGCATTGAAACGCAAGGAGAACGAGTGGCCGGAGATGAATTTCAGAGAGGACAGAACAGGACAAGAGAGAATAGAACACGTCCGACCGCAAAGGAGATGTTTGCACATGCAAATCATGTAAATGGCGCTAGTTTATATTATATTTAGGCGCAGTAAATGTTCCACATGTTCGTCTCATGTGTAATCTTGTATGAAATGCTGCGCAGCTAACTAACGTGTGTTTGTTCAACTGCTAATTAAATTTTTACTTGTTTCAGGTAAGTCCGGATTCACCGGGGAGACATATCATATGAACGGTGCCCTGTGTTCCTTCGCTCCTTCGTTCGGTGATGCGATAAGAGAAAGATGTTAATTGTAGTAACGTATTACGTTCTGCTTGGCTTTGCGTGGAAAAGCGGCAAGCGAGAAATTTCATTATGCCACCCTCAAGATTTGTCATATGCTATTCAGATACAGCAATTCAATTTCTGAATTGGCTGGCATGCTGGAAATGATGACATTAATCTCATTCACGAAGGGATGTGCATTTGGTAAGCGAATTTGTTCTATTTAACAACTTGATAGATGGCGTCGTTGCGTTTCATTTTTTTGCTTTGATGCTCGTAGCCCGATGTTGTTTGCGATATTTTCAATCAACCAACCAAAAATTGAAATTATTTCATGAATTATTCAATGTTCAATCAAATATTATTTTCTACTGACATTAAAAGATGCATTAGCAATCAATTTATTTCATAGCATTTGCGGTAAAATAGCCAAAATATTAAATAATAATTATTTGTGCTTGAATGTACCTACATTTGCAATAACTGAGTCCGAACAGCTCCGGGTTGTAAAACTGTCATCGCAATTGCAAAACTTCGGAAATTATATTTGCATCTCCAATATTTTCAGCAATCACTGTATGAAAATGTCAATTTATTTAAATGGAAATTGCGTTATCCGGCGGCTCGTTCACGTTCCGACTGAATTGCAACTTGCGTATCAATATCAAAGCATACAAAGCGGCTACAAAATAATACATTCTATAATCCCATATCATATAACCTATATGTATAATATTTTAATATTTTTCTTTTGTGTTTACTAAAAAAAACAAATAAAAATATAATATATTTGCATTTTTGCTCACTAAAAATATACACTTACACCTTCAGTGACAAAAAATACTAGTTGCATTCATTACTTCTTTTCAAGCAGATGCGATACAAAACTGTGATATCACATACATGATGAATTTTTCATTTATTTAAAAGATGCGTGGTTTGTAATTTAACATGAAAATCTATTGCACTGCGGACTGCGGGTGCATTCCTATGTGAATACACTTACGAATGCAACGCGGATGAAATTATTCGCCGAGAAATGTGGAATTACCTACGTTGAAATTGTGCGCTTTCTATTACTTGCTAGGAAATTATTGTTATGAGATTTTAAATGTTTTAAATTCCAGACTTATTACACTTACTTATAAATATCTATACCTATATGTTTACAGTTCGGATATTTTTTAATTTAAAAAAAAATATGATTAATTTCAGTTTAACTGTAAAATAAAGTTTGAATTGATTTTAGTTTTGACATAATAATATGCAGAATACGCATTAATCATGAAACAAAATTAATTAATTAGTTTATTGGATGCATATTGCTAATTATATAGAATGACGTAAATGTGTAATTCTATAAACTATTTCTATTATAAACTAAATAAAATTAAACTCATTTAGAGTTGAGTTAAACTTTACGAACTAAAACACTATGTAATTACAAATATTTTTAATTTGTTTTTTTAGCAAAGCATCATAACATAATTAGCGGGTACAATGCGTCGGAGCGCGCGTAACTGCAATAAAACCGGCAACCTAATCCTTATTTGAAAGTGTAGAGTTTCCGGTGTGCTCCACCCTTTGCTCCCTATTTACATTTATCCTGAACGAGGAGGCAATGTTCATGCATGTGGCTAAGTATGAAAAAGGTAGCGACGTGCACATTCAATGTTAATACGAGGAGCATAATCATCCGGCTTGTTGAAACGCAGCTCGGAGGTAATTAATTTTTGATGGCTTATCGCTCGCTGATATCTGGCCACCTTACACATGCCCAGCCTGTCGCCGCCGTTATTCAAGTTAACTATAAATTATGTAAATAAAGCAGCAGCGGACGACGCGGCTTAGGGCATACTTCCCGTGCTGAATATTGCACAAACAATGCGTCGTTATTGCAAAATTCCTGTAGCACGTCCGGCGCTACTAGATGGGTACATAGGTACGTCGAAAATAAATCACCCTACACGTCTATTATTACTGACATCTATGAAACATCATTTATTTATTTATATTCACCGGTTCGGCTCTTCAGAGCTTTTGCGCTGCACAATTTTATTTATTTTTCATACCTTTTATGAATATTTAAATATTATTGTTATTGCAAATTTGTTTGCGGCATTTCGTTCTGTATATTTTGGTTCTATCAGCATTTTGAGTAGGAATTAACAACCTTTGAATGAATGCGACCGAGAAATAATATATGAAAATTCATATCGCCGTTCGCGCTTGAATCGTTAACAAAATCATAAAAGTTTTTGGGTATTCATGAAAAGCGTTGCACGAGGAGGAACAATGAGAGTATCGCCAGCCCATCGAAATCCAATTGCCAATGGCCGAATTTATAGGAAAGCTATAAACGATTACGTAACGTAACATTGCGTGCCCGAATGCCATTCAGTCAAGTTTATGCGGGGACGCATATAAAACATACTTGGCGGGCGTCTTATCAGCCACCGCTAAAGCCACTTGCGTCCTCGGAAAACTTTCGGTTTCGCCGAAACCGCACTCGCATAAAGAACCGAATAACACGTAATATAATAGCGCCGGAATCAATGCCACTGCGTATTTATTTATGCAACAATATTCCGCATTTCCGCTCTGAAATTAGGCACCGAGAGTTCTTTGCCTTTGATACCCTTGTAATGGCTCTTTTATGTTCGCATCTTTAGCAATAATAACGCCACTTAGAATACGAAAACTTTACTTGTTAAGTAAATAAGTTCAGGTTTTGAAATTTTATGTTTAATTTTTTTCATGGAATGAAATCACTGCAGGACAAACACACTGATAAGGATAAACCAGCCAAAAGAAAACCTTCACCCTCTTTGGGTAATTTTTCCCTCTTCAGACCCAGGAAGCAAGTGCAAAAACAACACAACGCCTGCGCCTGCACAGCGCTTTGCGTGCCCGGATGAATGAATAAGAAGCGAAACGTTTTAGTGCATAAAGCAGCTCGGCTCCTACGCCTGTTGTGTTATCACGAGCTGTTGCTGGATTCTGTTGCTTTGCGCCAACGCGCAAGAAGACAACAAACACAACGCAGCGCACCCACTTCAAGCGCAGAGCTTCGTGTCCCGAATCGACAGCGAGCGCGCGGTGTCTCTGCGAAAGGAGATTTATCGTCATCTTTACAGGAGTAATACGCCTTAAAGGAATGCATAAATAATGCGGGGATGCTCAATACATTATTTATATGATGCTGTCTGCGATGTGCACAAAAACTAAATTGGTCTCGATGCAAAAACGACGCACGTACGCTGCTTACAAACTTGTTTTAAATTTTAAAACTCCGGGCGTAATCCTTTGACTGACAAGCAGATGAGTGAGCACTGTAAGAAGTATAAATGTCTGATTTATTTTGCTTGTTTTTATTATATTTGTGGGCGAAGAACTTCAGCGACGACGTTTTTATACCTCTTTTTGTTCATTTCATCTGGTATTTCGTATTATGGTGCAGTAAACTTTTCATATAATATCTCAGTCTGGGAGTTTCTTTTACTTATTGTTAGTTTATCTCTCTCCTCATTGTAGCAAGAAAAAAAGAATAAAACTCAAACCTATTCTGCACCTTGTGTTAAAAATAAAATATTTTGTACTTTACTGGTGACCTAATTCATTAACTCAAAGATTTTTTTTCCACTCTGCACCGATGAGGAAATATTTCATAAAGTATGATTACTATCAATATGAACATGACTATTGATTATGGTTCGTTAACCAGAAACATCAGCAATAAATCGAATCCAATTTGATTTGCTTTTTATGGAACTTTTTTCATTTTCTTGTCTTTTCCTGCCTGGGGGCTAAACTAAGCGAGAAATATTTGAATAACCAATATAACTTTGCCGGAAAATTTATTATGTAATATGTGAAGCGTAAATAATACAAAATAATACATTTTGGCAATAAGTTTCAACGTCTTGGAAGCCCGGAATGCAATAAAAATGCGGCAAGTGGAAAGAAAGTGTTATAGAAAGCGTAAAGAGGTTGTTTTGTTTTTGGAGGTTATCCTTAACGACTCCATTTGCGACAGCAGCGCCCTGGCGATCACATCCACATCTGAGACGTATCAATGCGCGCCCCATTAAAATGCATCAATGTGTCACACTTCCAATGCAATGAAGCGCACCCAACAGTGGCGCTGAAGACTTTCAGCGAGCGCAGGAACCATAACATTGTATCTAAGGATTGCTGCTGCATGTTCAACAAATAGCGTGCTTGTGTAAATCGCTGGAATATCGAAAGCGGCAGCGGCAGCGGCAGTAGCAGATCAACGGATCGGAAAACCGATGGAATCGTTTAATGAAACCATTTCGATTTAGATAACAATGATGCTGGAGCACGACGTGTGCGTTCGTTCGTTCATTCGCTGGCTCGGTTTACCTAAACTCGAGTAAAGTAGATTGCCAGCACAATTTGCTGTACGTATTTACTGAAAGTGGGCACTGGGAGAGGTAGAATGTTGATCGAGCGACTGACTTGACTCTGTGGCGCATATTTTTACGCGCCCTATGCAATTTTTGTACTTTTTCAATTACCTAAAAAGCTGCTCTAAAGCTCTCAACTTTCATACACTCACCTCTCCACTTGCCCACTTGCACTAGTTTATGTTTACTGACGGATTTTATAAACTTTCATAATAAATGACTCTTCAAAAGAAACTTGATTTTTTTCGTAAAGTAATGAACGGTTTTCCTCCAATTACTTTCAAAACTTTTGAAGTAATTACGTAACGTGTGTTTTCTATGAAACAATTTTAATTAGAAACAGATTTTCACAACTCGCCGCAAGGAATTAAAACATTGCAAATTGTTCTTCAACAGGTATAAAAAGCATTTTACCTATGGTTGTCTCGAGCACACAGAGCAAAAGATAATTCACTTTGCTCTCTGATTTCTCAGCGTCTGATTATTTTATGAATGCAAGCGCCAGCGCAAGCCTGCAAGCAAAGTTGCATTAAAAATGCATTGCAGCCGGTGAAAGATGAAAACCGAATTTTGCGAATGAATAATGAAGATGCGAAACAATTTCCACCAACTCGAGTCTACTGTAACGGGCTGGGCTATCTGACATACATATCTAAGCCACCCGGAGTGAAATACATAAGCAAGCATCATTCCTTTCTTCGGCTGGGACGCTCGCTTTTATTAAAAATTCATTCCGCAATTTATTAGCTCTGACCTGTCGTTGCGAGCGCACACGTATTAAAGCCAAACCAACAAAGTGTTCGTGGTCGCAAGCAACGTCTTTCATCTGGCAAAGAAAGGACAAAATGACAAGCGCGACAATGTCTTTTTGGTTCAGGATAAGCACAAGGACAATTGTCTCCAAGACGCGTACACTTTGTTAAGGCCCGAGACATTTCAACGTCAACCCAACTCATTAATATTAAAACATTCCCTAACTAGAAATAAATTAAAAAAGAATATTACCATAATTTATTAACGAAAATAATTATTTAGGTGTCAGTCTTAAATATCGGAAAATCAATTAAGATTTATCTGCTTTTACTAATCCTTAATCGTGTTTGCTAATCTTTGGGGCAGTGCTGTAAGAACTTTTTCTCAACTTTCAACCCGGCTTATCCCTAGGAGTACAGCACCACAAGCGCGTTAATAGCCGGAGAACGTGCGTTGCAAGCGAGTGGAAATTGCTTCGACTCATTACGGACTTAAGTTTCTAATAAAGTAAATGCAAATTGCGTTATTCGACTTTGGGCTTTTGGGCACGGGCACTGCGGACTCTTCTCTTCTCGTCATCTCTTCATCCCGCTTCAACAAATGTAGTCGCGAGCCCTGAGTGCTGCTGTTTGCGAAATAGCAGTCGGGCATGTGCTTGCGGTCTTGACGAGTTAAAAGTTGCTAACTTTGGTAGTTAGCGACAGGAGTTTTCTTCAGGCCGAGAAATGCGTTCAACGAGACGCTGGGGACGCCGCCTGCCATCGCCCTTATTTCCTTCTGGCGCGGCTTTTTCCGCAGCGCATTAATGCACTGACTTCACTTTTATGATGGCGAGTTCGGTGACAATTCCGAGGTGCCAGGCGCACAAATTCAATGACAAAATAACGGCGAGCCATGCTGGCTAATTGCTTCCTTGATTATAACCGGATTTAATTATTAGATCTGTAGCAATCTTATTTCATCTGACTTCCCTATTATCTCAATTCTCTTTGGTTCGTTTGCGTAGCAATGCTCTGCGCTTGTTAGCATTGTAATGCAATAAAATAACATAATTGTGGATTTGAGGATTATGTAACTCTCTAAGAAGAGGAAAAAGAGTCGCTCTGCGGAAAAAGTACGGAGATAGATGATGGCCCACGGTATAAATTTTCCAGACCACTGCAAAAATGAGTAATTGAGGATGAAGCAAAGTTTGGCGATCCTCCTCCCATGTTAAACTCTGTTTATAGCCGTAAGGTGCATGATAAATTTCACCAAGTGGTGTCACATTAATCACGGCCAAAGGTCGAAGATAAGTAGTTTAAAGTATTTCCGGAGAAAAGAAGCACATACAGCAGTTTGAAATGCAATGGCAATGTCAGTGCGCAAGAACTATTCAAACATCTGGTAACATGTCTCTCTGTAACTTAGTTTTCAGATGCGATGTAAGAAAAATCAGAGAAAATTTAATATCAGACTAATATTTTATGTGAAATTGACACAAACGTCATAAGTTCACGTTCGAATGAATACTTCCCTTTGTAATGTATAATTAAATGCAAAATTTTTGATAAAATCAGCGCTTGTTCTACATGTGCATACAAAAGATGAGTCAGTTCACAAGAGATATAAAGACTCAAATCACATGAACAGAATAATTCAGCTTTAGCTTCAGGTCTAACAAGCTTTTATTAGTATCTCTCTAGTATTTATTCAGGCTCGTGTTGTGTACTTTCCTGTGCTTTTCTATACAAACCATGCACATTAGTAGGTACATGCACTGTCATAAACTTTTTAATTGTGATCCTTTCAACAATGAATGTTGTATTGTTTCACTCCCACGAATAAATATTCCGCAAACCGAATTACTAGTAACTATGTTTGTTAACCGCAAAAATCCTGTAAATCAATAAATCATCCAGCGCACTAATTGGAAGCCATTAGCGAAATCTATTAAAACTTTTTGATTATTAATCTGCGAGTGTCGCTTAAACTACTAGGCATAATACGCTCCTATGACATGCCAGAGGGCCGAGTGCTACGAGACAAACATTTCTCATGAATAAATTAAACGTGATGCTGAAAATAATTAAAGCAATTTGCTCGCCGGATAATGGCATTTGCGCCGGGTGGGAATCTCTCGAAAAACAATTTTGCCTCCTCAACGTCTTGCTTGCTCCTTACTTGTTCCTTTCTTACGCGCAATAAGGAAAAATAAATATTAATGTATAACGCCATTAAGAGCTTGTTTTAATACAATATAAATTATTTTAGTGAATTATGTTATTCGTCATTGCAATAACAGCTCGTCGTCGGCGTCGCGCTGTTTAATTAACATAACATAAAAGGACAACATAAAGGTAAACATAATTAACATACCTAATATAATCTTTCTGTTAACGCATTAATGAAAACAATCAATAATGTTTAATAATTATCACATAAGAGTACATACCTGCAAACGACCACTATTTATTCGCGGAATCGCCGTCGATAAAATTAATCTATAATTAAAAGAAAAATATATTAGTACCTCATTGTTTTAATTAATAAGTATTCTTATTTGTTAATTAGCACCTCGTGTAATAAATTTAAATATTAAATTGAATTTGCAATTTAAATACTTATTGCATTTTACTAGATAGATATTAAAACAAAATACATTATTTTCCCAGCGAATTTTGACGCCCGAGTTAAATTAATTGAATTGACTGTTCAATAGTAATTAAATGCACCACACAATTACTGAATTATTTTGCATTATTTACGGCCACCTATAAATTAAATGTGATATTAATGTTATATGTGAATGCTTGGCGAATCAACCAAAAGTGTAACATAATGCATTAATCATGTCATTTTATATTCATCAAGGTAAATTATTATTCTACAATAACCATTATCAAGTGTACATACCCTGAAAACTTTTAGTGTTTAGTGTCAACTAAATAAATA